>KZ072118.1:21579-36794 GCA_002091845.1 Anopheles cracens
CGAGTGTCACGCGGGCGCGCTCCGGGAGTATCATTTATTGGCGAATTTTAACAAAATTCACCTCGACGCTATTTTGAAATTTAAATTTTGAGTAAATGAACATTCAAAAACCTGCAACCTTTCGCAGCCGTAGCGGTGTGCCGGGTGTGAAGTGTGTATGTGTGTGTGTTTGAGAGAGAGTTTTTTCTTCTTCTTGCGGTTCATTTCGCGCTCGTTTGAATGTATTTTATTGCCGTGCTATCAAACCGTCGACCGAACCGGAGCAGGCGGCGCAAAAGCGTTTCTTCGCTAATGCGCTAGTACTGGTGTGGTAATGCTGCTCTCACTTCGCCGAATTTCGCATTAGCTCCTTCGGGTAGACGCGGGCACGGCCCATCGGCAAGGGGAGCCGCGGAACGGATTGGATTGGATGTTGTCCAAGAGGCTAGAACGGAACGGAGAAGCAGGACGCGGGTTCGCCAGGCACAACCCAGGCAGCGCAATTTGCATATTCCGCATTTTATCTTGAAATTTATTAGATTTTATATTGGGTTTAACATGGATGTACTGTGGTGGAAATATGGTAGACGAATGTCAAATTGCGGAACCTGGAGGAATGTACCGTCGTTTGCAAAATCGTCGAGGACGCTCGGTGGTAACGCTGTGCTGCAACCCGGTGCGCGCTCGGTAAAGACATTTGGCATGATTAGTTTCGTAGGAATTTTTCCGACGGCGTTGTTTTTTGTTTTTGGGGTCTCGGTTTTTCGGGCCAACGTTTTGTCTTTCGTTTGGGGTGGAATGGCTTTTTTACGAACGCTCAATTGCGTGTTGTATACAAGGTACCGTGTGGGATATTGCTTTTGTTAGTACATCAGAACCCGACGAAACTTTTGAAAACATTCTAACTTGTTTGAATTGCCTGACTAATCTTCTTGCAGTGAGGACACATACTTTGCAGGATAATGTTGGCGAACTCAAATTACAAAAGAAAGGCAATGAATTTTTCTTCATTTCAAGTCTATACAGAGTACAGAGTTACTCTATACAGATTAAAGATCGTGGGTTTGTGTCACTGTTGTTTGAATACTTGATAACATTTCTTGAAAACCAGCAAGTTATAAATAAATCAATGAAGGATCTGTTACCTATGACATGAACATACTTTCAAAACACACTTTTTATACACCCAAAAGCAGATCCCCAAATTTCATGGCCTGCTGAAGTGTTTTGAAATATTACTCCATGTAAGAATACTCTTTGCAGGCAGAGATGTTAGTTTAGAGAGTCGTTTGATTCGATTTTTCCCTGTTGGGAATTTGAAAACGTTTATCCGACGAAAACGACGTCTTATTCTCTTTACAAAACAGGAACAAATTTTCACATGTCCACAATAAACTTAAACTTAGACAATAAGTTATAACAAAAAAAAAACCCTAGCACGACACCTCCGTGGAACTTCCTGGTCGCTTCCTGGTCGGAGGGAACAGTCAGCCGTGTGACCACTTCAAAACGCATTTTGTCACCAGCAGTAAGTAATGGGCCCGGCATGTACCATAAGACTCAAGTTTCTTCTCCGTCAACGCCCTGCGCCACTAATCGTGTCGAAGGGCACTTATGCATGCTCGACGCGATTCTCAACGAGACGGAACGGGCCGGAAGGTGAGGGAAAGAAATTTTGGGTCGTTGTTTTTTTTCGTTCCTTTTGGGTGAGTGCTTCAATTTCTTCCCCGCTGCCGGCTGCGAACCCATCTCGGACATACACCATGGTAATCGGAGCCGATTTTCACATGTCGATCGTAATGTTTTCCCGCTTGACACGGCTCAATCCAAATATTGTACGCGCCGTGAAAATTTGGTGAAAATCTGCCCGAGCAAATGTTTACACTTCTTTTTTTTGGCTTTCACCCGCCTCATCCCGTGCGGTCGAGTTTGTTGTTGCTTTCTAAATGATGTCCCTCGCCCGCCGCTCCTCTCAAACATTTTTCGTCTTTTTTACCGATTAGCTTTCCCGGGCGGCAAAATTTATGAAATGCTCATGCGTAAGGATACCGCAGGCGGAGTATCGTCACGCGTGGGCACTTATGGGCGTGAGTCCGTGCTACAAGTGTCATCGGGAAGACGGTTTTATTGACGATGGCCAACCGGGGAATTTCGGCTGTGGGGCCTCTTTTCGTCTACGCGCTTCGTCGCTGTTGCTGCTGCCGTTGACGATGTGACGGGAAACATCATTCGAGTGCGTATCAATTTCACACACAAACTCGTTGTAAGTTTATTTGTCTTTAATTGTTAACCACAATTGTGACCGGATTGTTTAGCTGTTTGCCGCTCGCTTCCGTCACCGTCGTCGGAACCGGGGTTTGGCAGACTGTGGCGAAAATCATGTCAGCGCCTGTTTGTCAGCAAGAAGGATGAGGTTTTGTTTTCGTTTGATATTTTTAGACGATATCGGAGTGAGTAACATTTCAAGCGTAAATAGATCTGACAGCCAAACTTCTATGAAATAATTCACGTTTATTTTTAGAGCGAATAAATTCCATTCCTTTCGTAGTGATACTGAGAGCCTAGTTCATTTTTCTATTATGGAGAAACCGAAGAGGTTATTTTTATTGAGCACAGTATTGCTCTGCTCCATACGACTCTTTAGGTGATCTAAAATGTATCAGATATGAGTCTTTTGTCAACCTGAAATCTTCGTTATTGTAATAACTAATAGGAATTTGAACTATTTCTTGCATCTTCAGTCCAATGTCAGTTCTTTGATGTTTTGTAATTCAATATAATTAATATAGCGGAATTAGTTTTCGTTTTCGAGTATAACATCAGGTTTGGTTAGTTTACGAATGTAACGACGCATTTTGAATTATGTGCAATAAGTTCGAGATAAAAAGAGGTTTTGTAAGTGTTTGTATAGTTCTGATACATCAAGCAATTTCTTCAAGGCGAAAAATAGTAATAGTGTTTGTAAAAATGTAAAAAACCTTAGAAAGGTATTTTTGTAAATAATATCAACTTAGTAGAACACCACTTTCACATCTTATCAAGTTTTTGTTAAATTCTTAAAACAAGTGTTCGAGTGATTATGCTACACACTGTATATTCTCTCTATCTTTTTCTCTCTTTCTATGTCTCTCTCTATTGTATCTACTATATTATTTTATAAACTATTTTATATACATTGTTAATAATTACGTATATTGTTTTAATTCTACAATATAGCAATAAACTTACTCTCCGATATAATTTTATGTATATGGAGCAATTCTACTTCTGAACGTATTGGTAGTTAACCTTTACACATCTCGTCACCACCATAACACCGGTGAATACAATGCAAGCTCAAAGCAATGTTTGTTTTTCTGCCAGCGATGCACAGAGGATGCAAGAAACACCTCAACCAATGCAAATCCATCCCGAAAGCAAGACTGCATTTCGAGCCAAGGGAAGTCTCGCCGTACTCGAACGCCCTGGCACTAACTCTACCTTGGCATCCGCCGAAAGGGTGTAGAAAAACAAACTTGTATATCCTGCCCGAACCACCCGAGGCCAAGTGCATTAAGCAGCATAAAACAAGCGAGGTAATTTTATTACAACGGAATGAATTAATAAAGTTTAATAAAATGGGTTGTAAAACTCAAGCATCGGGCAAAGGCAGAGCAGAGGCAGTTCCGCCGGTTTTATGTCCGCTGCACAGTGCGCGCTTCAGCGTTGCCGGCGCTCGGTGTACGGTGATGAGTGTGCGCAGTAACGGACGATGTCCTCATGGTTCCCAGCGGTCCTTGCCGTTGGCTTCACGGACCTTGCCTGGGGGAGGGAGAACTTAAATGATTACCGACAGCAAAGCGTAGAACAAAAAAGGGAACATAAAATAAAAAAAAAAACAACGGAAACGCAGAGAACACTAACAGACGTAAACATTAAAATACCGAGAAAAAATCATCGTCAAAATTCTGCACAAAACTAACAACAAACACCCACCGAGCCAAAATGAGCAGACATTAAAAAGTTTTTTTTTTCAAAGCGAATTGTGAACGCGAAGGATTTAGTTAGGAAACATATAATTGGTTGTTTCTGTAGGTGCGCAAAAAATCTGGTTAATTGATTTCTAAATACCCTTTTGCATGCGCTTATTAATGTTGATCAACTTATGAATGACGGTTTTGTTGCTACGTAAAATATTTGAAATAAATGTTAACATGGCAGTAAACCATTGATCGTTTTTTAAATCAATTTCATTATCAAATGATTCAGGTAAAAATTCTTTCAATTGCCTTTTTGATTTCTTTCTTTGGAAATCCATGATAGTTCTTAGATTTGGAAAAATATTTGATGAATGTTTAAAGATGGTGCATAATTCAATGAATGCTTAGATTTATTCTTTTTTGTTATTATGTTTTTTATGCTTGCCAAATCCAACCGGGGTTACAGTTGTGAGGACATGTGCTCAAGTATGACAACAGTGAGGAAAACCAATAAAGATTTCTGGAAAGGAAACCAAAATTTGACCTTGACTGTTTTTATTTCAATTCATTTTCATTCATCCGTTCTCTTCTTCGCTCAGCTTCCATCCATTTCTCGTAAGTCTCCTGCTAATTCTGCATGATTTTTTCCTTCGTATTTATTTGCTTAACTTTCTATTCATTTCCTCGTCCTGTGAAAGCCATTTTTTTCTTTTTCTATATTTTGTTGCTATTCTCCCTATACTTTTAATTGTTTTTGCGTTATGCTTGTTTGTTATTTTATAGTATGTTGGGGTACAAAGTTGAACCGTAACGGCAGAATTTTTATGAACAATATATACATAATTTAAAAAGATGCATTTAAGTAAATCGTATCAAACGCGTTACAAATTGTGCTTAAAAAATAAAAAAAGTTTCATTAAATATAATACATATTCGTGGCAAAAACCAGTTTTGCAGTGAAACATATTTTACCAAACATTTGAGCAATCCGTCTGAGAGAGCCTTATTCAAATAGATATTTTAAAAACGTCATAAGACACTGATATATTTGATATTTCAGCATTTGTTCACTGGCATCTATATTCATTGTGTCAATTTACAGTTTTATAGCTTTATCACATAAATTATTACATAATTTGAACGGAAAATGCCACTAAATTGAAATTAACAATACAAACAAAGCTTTTTTGAGAATTTCTTATGGACGTGAGATCAAGTCATAAAGCGAAAGCATAGCAATACAAAAACAAAACAAAAGTGGTAAAAATCGAAAAATCATGCGTATTACTTAAGGGAAACATCATATTTTTAGATATTGTTGTTATGATATATTACAAAAGAATTAACTGTAAGCAGAGACATCGATTGTTAGGAATCCAGTGTAAAATTAAAATCCATTTTCATAATATATGGTTTAATTAGTGGTATACTGAGTCATGTGCGAATATTAACTTATTTAATGTTTGTTTCGTTGGTTTGTTGGCACCAAGTACTAGAGCACTATCTTATTTTCGATCAAAAGAAGAACTGAAGGAAGAATTTTTCTTCTGGTTAAGTATAAGCAAAGCAATTTCAAACTAATATCCATGTAGTTTTCCTGAAAATTCTAAGCATTAAAATATTTTAAGTTATATTAATTACACAAATGTATAATTTTTTCACGGTTTCACATATATCAAACGACTAACAAACGTAGGTTTGGCATTCTTATTCATCTCGCGACCCAGAACGTACGGCATGAGCATGAGCTGAACAATAAAAGTCGGAACTGGAGAAAACAAAACCGGCGGTGACTTTTTATTGTCGCCCCACGAAACTCTGTCAATCATTTACATTTTCGTGAGTCCACCAAATCAATTACCACCTTCACCGTCACATCCGCATCCGCAGCCGCAACCCCAGCCGCGAAGCAATCCGAGCAAATCGTGCTCGCTCTTTGTTGCTGACCGCGCTGACTGACCATGAGAACTCCATTGCCCGGGTGTGTTCAGGTTTATGGTATAAGGGCGCAAGTCGAAAAACACACACACACACTCGCACAGGGCAAAGCTGTCGGTGGAAAAATGTTTTATCGCCATCCAGGGACCTCACATTCGGGGCCCCCTTACAGCACGTCGGTGTGTCCCTTTGAGCCGGTTGTTCGCGGGAGGTTGTTTTGATTTGTTCGCGCTGTCACTGCGTGCGCCAATAAAATTACGGGCCCAACAATGGAAATTACGGAAGGCCAATGAGGCCAATCGGATCCGTGGCGTGGCTCATAGCGCAATTGAATTGAGCTGTGCGTTTTGCTGCGGGCACCGTGATTAGCGCCCGTGAGCCCCGAGGACCGGAAGAATTATGCTCCCGATTCCGCCCACTGACGCTCCACGCCTTCTCCGGGGCCAAATCCGGCCGGGCAGGGTGTGGGGCCCAATTTTTACACTGCTGGTGGTTGTGCCGGTATTTTGTTCCGAACAGACGGGAAAACTGTTCTCCACTAACTCAATGCGGCAAAATCCCAAACGTCGTCACCTTCACGCGCACGGCCCGGGATCCGTTTTCCGTTCCGCGCGCTTCCGCCGAGGGAAATCGACATAAAATCTTTCGAAGAGGGGGGTTGGCGACCCGTTGGGAGCGCGAAGCGGCCCGAAAGCAATAAAGTAAACAAATTTATTGCGGCAACTTTTCGGTGTTGAGTTATAGAGAAAATTTGTAATGTTCTATTGTTTTGTTGCCGCCGGTGTCGGCTGCCGTCCCGCTGTTGCTCCGGCGTACTTAATGAGTGATTGTATTTTATGGCTTCATTATGCTTGAGCGATTGGCCGGGTTCGGGTGCGGAACGGAGTGTCGCCCAGTGCGATTGCGTATTGGTCACGCGCGCGGTGGCAAATTTGTTCGAAGGTGAGAGTTCAAGAATTCAGCGAGCTGGCCTCGAATCGATCGAACTCGACATTGTGTGTGCGTGTGTGTTATAGCTGGAAACGAACAAGATTTCTGAGTGGGAAATTTCGCCATGAAATCATTACGCTATCATAAAATTGTAAGCCGACTTGCCGAATTCCAGCCGACTTGCTGCACAATTTGTCAACTCTTTATGGTCAACACCGTCCACTTTGTCTTTACATGGCCTACTTAAATGACACTCACGAACAATGGAGGTTGCTTGAACAACTTTTATAGTCTACTACGTACGAAACAAACACCGAGCAGTCCGAGCTGCGAATTTGCATACAAAATGGTACAAATCGCAGGCGCAAATGTTTCGGGCCGACGACAGCCCGGCCTATTGTGCTCTAGTGTCGCGCACAGGCGGAAAGGCCCTTTTTCGGTGGTCATAATCGGTACGCACGATTACGGCGTGCCAAGCATGATCGTACGGCGTGTATTTAGCAGCGAACGAGTGGCACATTTTCGGTCAACGCCTTTCGGCCACCATTTCGGATCCTCGCATGCCCCCGCCGTATGTGCCGATTGCGAGTGTTTGCGCCGATGGGACGCCGATGTTCGATCACGTTTCACCGGCTGAAATCGTGCATATGTGCCTCGGAGACGTGCAAATGTGTTTGTGTCGCGCACATGTCGAGTGTCCGGGGGGCTCGAGGGCTTTCTTTGCGTTTCACCGGTTTGAGTAGCTTATCGATGACAGAATCGGGGAATTTATGGGCCATAAATTTTGGTGGGATCGATTTGTGTAAATACACGCCGGGCCGGGGAAGCATGCGTCATTCTTGCAGGCGCAGGTTGGGCTTGCGTGTAATGTTGTATTCATTATGTTTTCGATGCGTGCAAATTTGGACGAAAAAAACCTGGCTCGGGATTGATGTCAGCTGTACGAAGGGAAACTTGTGTTGGCGACACACAAATGGGCGTAGCCTAGTTTAAATCAGGACCACGTGCTTTCTATATTGATCTTGGGAAATGGATTAGCAATACGAAAGCGTAGCCAGAAGTTGGCATCAATCACCTGAATCTTTAACTATCTCTAACTAAATTTCATCTGAATAAATGAAATACATAAAAAAAGCTAAATTTAAATCATTGTTTATACAAAAAGTCGAAAAAGCAATAGATAGCATGTTAAGTCTTAAAATAAATTGCCTAAACAAATTATGATAGTAAGTTTTAAGGCTGGTATACGTACTATTAATCGCTAGTCAAACCTTTACAACTTTGTAAACGGATATTAAGTTGAATCTAACAGCTTTTGGTGAGACAAGATCTAACTGCACCGTAGTATGTTTGCTAATACTCATTCTAGTGAAAAATCTAAACTCAATTAGCGTGTTGATACAAAAATGTACAAATCACCAACAAATGATTGCGAGTGTTTGCGCCGATGGGACGCCGATGTTCGATCACGTTTCACCGGCTGAAATCGTGCATATGTGTCCCGGAGACGTGCAAATGTGTTTGTGTCGCGCACATGTCGAGTGTCCGGGGGGCTCGAGGGCTTTCTTTGCGTTTCACCGGTTTGAGTAGCTTATCGATGACAGAATCGGGGAATTTATGGGCCATAAATTTTGGTGGGATCGATTTGTGTAAATACACGCCGGGCCGGGGAAGCATGCGTCATTCTTGCAGGCGCAGGTTGGGCTTGCGTGTAATGTTGTATTCATTATGTTTTCGATGCGTGCAAATTTGGACGAAAAAAACCTGGCTCGGAATTGATGTCAGCTGTACGAAGGGAAACTTGTGTTGGCGACACACAAATGGGCGTAGCCTAGTTTAAATCAGGACCACGTGCTTTCTATATTGATCTTGGGAAATGGATTAGCAATACGAAAGCGTAGCCAGAAGTTGGCATCAATCACCTGAATCTTTAACTATCTCTAACTAAATTTCATCTGAATATATGAAATAAATAAAATAAAATAAAAGCAATAGATAGCATGATAAGTCTTAAAATAAATTGCCTAAACAAATTATGATAGTAAGTTTTAAGGCTGGTATACGTACTATTAATCGCTAGTCAAACCTTTACAACTTTGTAAACGGATATTAAGTTGAATCTAACAGCTTTTGGTGAGACAAGATCTAACTGCACCGTAGTATGTTTGCTAATACTCATTCTAGTGAAAAATCTAAACTCAATTAGCGTGTTGATACAAAAATGTACAAATCACCAACAAATTTTGAATTGTAGCATGAGCTCTATATAGGTTTAGAAATGTAAGATAAATGTTGATGTTAAAAATCTGAAACAACACAAAAAATGATTGGGTTTCAATTTAATACCTCTAATTGTTGTTAGTTGTTCTTTTTTTTTGTTAGTTAGATTTAGTACCTCTAATTGTAGTTAGATTTGTTAGTTTTTGATGTGTTCCTGTGAAATTGTACTAAAAAATATTATTGTTTACAAATTAAGCATGAATGATGTTTGTCTTACCGTGAAAATAGACGTAGCGCGAAATTTCTCGCTGAGACTTTTCTCGCAGTCATTCGATGAATTTCGATGTAAAAGTACATACATTAAAAATGAGCTCGTAAAATGAGCTCGTAAAATGAGCGATGTAAAGCTCATTTTTAATGTATGTACTTTTACATCGAAATTCATCGAATGACAGCGAGAAAAGTCTCAGCGAGAAATTTCGCGCTACATCTATTTGCACGGTTAGACGTATCAAATTGTAAGAGCTTAGTTCAAAGCTAATTATCATTTCTTCTGCATCAAATTTTAATGCCAAATTAAGTGGTAAAAATCGTATTCGGTAAATTAGCTAAATTTGTTCCATATATTATCAACTTGATTTGAGTTGCACTGGTCACCCATTAGCTCAATCCGATTAATATCTTGGATCCAAACCTTTGTATGATTTTTTGTGACCAGGATTGAACCACTGTTCGAATTTCCCAGGTTGTGAAAATGTGATACGTGATCAATCACAGGAATGTGTATAAATTCTTAAATTAATGAAATATAGATGACGTAATGGATGAGACCGGTCGTAAGGTTAGCAACATGACACATGTTTTAAGTTCAAATTTAATCTCGTCCGATCTCCTAAGAAGACCTAGCATCGATTATCAAGTCATTGGTGTGATCAAGTCAAGAGAAGTCAGCAATGGCAGAAGTAGTTTTCAAACCAATTTAATTTTCGAATGAATTTAATTTATTAGCAATACGAAAGCGTAGCCAGAAGTTGGCATCAATCACCTGAATCTTTAACTATCTCTAACTAAATTTCATCTGAATATATGAAATAAATAAAATAAAATAAAAGCAATAGATAGCATGATAAGTCTTAAAATAAATTGCCTAAACAAATTATGATAGTAAGTTTTAAGGCTGGTATACGTACTATTAATCGCTAGTCAAACCTTTACAACTTTGTAAACGGATATTAAGTTGAATCTAACAGCTTTTGGTGAGACAAGATCTAACTGCACCGTAGTATGTTTGCTAATACTCATTCTAGTGAAAAATCTAAACTCAATTAGCGTGTTGATACAAAAATGTACAAATCACCAACAAATTTTGAATTGTAGCATGAGCTCTATATAGGTTTAGAAATGTAAGATAAATGTTGATGTTAAAAATCTGAAACAACACAAAAAATGATTGGGTTTCAATTTAATACCTCTAATTGTTGTTAGTTGTTCTTTTTTTTTGTTAGTTAGATTTAGTACCTCTAATTGTAGTTAGATTTGTTAGTTTTTGATGTGTTCCTGTGAAATTGTACTAAAAAATATTATTGTTTACAAATTAAGCATGAATGATGTTTGTCTTACCGTGAAAATAGACGTAGCGCGAAATTTCTCGCTGAGACTTTTCTCGCATCAATAAATTGGTGTGATCAAGTCAAGAGAAGTCAGCAATGGCAGAAGTAGTTTTCAAACCAATTTAATTTTCGAATGAATTTAATTTTATTCAATTTTATTGGTTAATATATCGATCAGGGAATAAAACGCAACTAAGAACAACGAACAACTAAGTTCGAAACAAGTTCGCAACAAGTCAATTAAGTGAAACATACAGTGCAATAGTTTTACTTATGGATATTAAAGGAAAACGCTAAAACCTTGCTATTGATAATAATAGTGAACCTACTGTCAATGAATCAATGAAATAACAAGCCAAGACACTATGCATTAGCCAACCTGCTTGCTGTGCTAATCAAGAAAAAAACAGTGCTAGGAGCTCATTAGATAACTTCATCAAGCATGTTGAAGCAAGGATCTCCAGTATCCAATACTTGTGCGTTTCTGTGAGCTTTTCTAGTAATAGATCGTTTGGTCAATAACATTAGAATTCGATACACATATTGTTGCTATCATTTTAAACCAACTTCACACTATCATAATGTTGCCTGTGACCACCCATACGAAACAACATTTAAAAAAAAATGACAAGAATTACACGGCGGATGTATTTATCATGATTAAAACTAACACTTATAATAGCCCTTTATTTCCCCCGTACGTTCGAGCTCACGCACCGTGATTTCGATTGTCACTTCTCACGTGGGACACGGCATTAATGTAGAGCTGCAGCAACAACAGCGTCCGCAGGACCATCGCATCATGTACAGCGAGCCCACCAAAGTGTCCCGGATTTTTGTTCCCGAGCCCGGGACATTGTTTGGTCAAATATTTTTACTTCAACCTTCCCATCTCAACAATCGACCGCTTCGTTTGCCCGCTTCCCCACGCTCTCCTGTGGCGAGAATGTTCGAGATCGTTAGGATGTGCTCCGATGGGATGTGTTTTCGGATTCCTTCCTCAGCTTCCTTTGAGCGGTGGTTTTAGGGTGATGCATTCATGTCGAAGTTGTTTGCATTTGTGTTCACATGCATCGCTCGCACGCAGTTGTTTCGTCAATGCGGATGTCCGCGTTTCGATCGAGGAAGGGGGGGAGTTTTCGAACCATTCGTCCTATGGTGATATTGTTTGGCCACGGTTCGACCGAACCGTCCGAATGTCCTCACGGGGGCCGGCGGATTGTTTGCTTAAGCGCTGTGCTCTCACTCGCAGCGCTGCGCTGAAGTGGAACGACGTGAGGTCCCAGCAGCACGCGGGGAATAAAGAAATTCGTTTCCCCCGGAGAGCTTTCTCGCCCGGAGTCACCGCATCACGGTGAGAATGCAAGATGCTGCGCGCTCGTAAACGAACTTCTGGATGCGCTTCCATTTGAAGGCCGTAAAATGTTGCTCCGAGCAGGCCCGTTTAACACGCTTTCTTCGGTATCATTAGGATGAATGGTTGTAAATAAGCGTAGCGTTCTAATTTACACTCACAAATCCCCCCAAGACGACGGTACGGCAAACGGCGTCGAGCCATCCAATCATCGTTAACGGCACGGAGGGAAGGGAAATTTTCCCTAAAGTAAACATTCATAATCGCCGAGATGATTTATTACGACGATCGCCTTTCAGCGTGCGGCGACGAAGACGTGCAGCGTGGTAACGTGTTATTTATTTTGATGCCCAGCCTAACTGACTACGGAAACGCTCCTTTAAATCTGACACCTTTTATCATCGTCGTTTACCGGCGTTTCTGGAGTTCTCCGTTTAATCAGGTTTAGGGTTTGTTTTTCTTTCTCGGTCGCGAGTCGTTGGCGTCTGCATTTATGGGTACCAATCGGACCAATCTGCGCAGGGTGCAATTCGGGGGCTTCGAAGTTCCACCGGCAGGGATTGTACAGGTTGTGATCGGCCGAGTTGGATTGGGTGTGCCATAAAACTTCAACCCAATCGCATCGTCCCGAACCTCGATCGAAGTGCTTAGCATCTGCCTACTAAACTGCTACTCGACATTTCGTGCCGGGCTACTTAGATGACGGCTGTCTGCCTCCTGTGGTTGTGAAAGAAACGTTGTAAAATGCGTTTCCTCCTGCGTTGGACGACGCACTGGACGGAGTGCAGAAATTGGTCTGTGATTTCTTGAACCTTTCACAACGGTCGCCTTTCGATTCTAAACGCCGAAACGTCGTTTAGGACAGTGGCTTAATTCTGATGTGAATCCAATCCAAACACACAATCTCGGCTCGAGTTGGATGTGAATGGATGGCAAAAAGGGTGGATTGGACGGAGCTCTGTTTCACGTTCGTACGCCGATCGGGAGGAAATCGAACATAAATCAATAAACCAGGCGATGCTCGCCGGAATAGAGCATTCCCATTTGGCGCCGTTTCGTTCCACTCGCTTATCGGTGTTTCTTGTTTCGGATCCTGTCACACCGTATATCCTAGGAGCAGCTAGAGATTGGTCGAGTTTGGGCGATACAGACGAACCCGATGCAATCACCTGTGGGACGGAACGACCCTGTTCGCCTGTGCCCTTGGGAAGTGCAGCTTCTGTGCTGCCGTGCGCTGTTTATTGTTCTATTGCACCTTTTCATTATCAGTTTTCTGCCGTTTCGGCTCCCCCTTCTGCACGTTTCATGTTTGCTCTCATTTACGACCTCAGCTATAGCTCGTCATCGGGGCGCCACCGGCCACTTGCCCCGTTGGGCCACGTTGCAAGGTACTCGGTCAACTTTCGTTCGGCACATTGGCCGTTCGCAAGTGTGAATTAGCTGCCGCTCGCTGGTTTAGCTTCAACGTGGTCGTAAAGATGGCTCCATTTTCGACCAACCATTCCACCAGCCATTCCACGAGCTTTGGCAGTGTTTTTCTCCTATTTTCGGGGTAATCTTTTTCGGTTACTATATCTTTTGGCTCTTTCTCTGTATTCTTTCGCTTTCGCCAGTCGGATAGTGCAACTTCTTTTTAAAAAGGGCTGCTTTGCCACTTCCACGCTAGGCAACCCTCGTTGGGATGTTTTTTTTTCCTTCCAGGACCGACAGAGAGAGAACGGCTCGGGTTCGCTTCCTGCCTTCCTCCGAGCGTGGCTGTTAATGTGGGGTAAGATCATAAAGTTAAAAGTTGCTATTTAAACTATTTATGCTTTATGACTACCTTAAGAGATAAACAATCCCATTGTTTGCTTTAATTACCGCACCGGGAGCGGCAGAAGGCACTCGATAGTGCGGAAAGCAATGCGCCCGAAAGCGCCCGGGATGCTCGGATGGGGGTAGGCTTGCGATGATCAACGAACCCTCTCTCCCGGCTACCGGGTGTGAGAGTGCGTTTGGTGGGCGTACGTGTCCGCCGCCGCCAAATGCTACTGCAGCGATACCGGCCGGTCTCTCTAACGGTCAATCGCTTGTAATGGATTCCATTGAAAAACGTAACGCGGACAGGGCTGCGCAGCAGGGCTGGGAAGACAACAACACATCTCGAGCATAATCGGGCCGACGAAATGAGCAAACGATAGGCGGTGGATAGGCTGACCGGGACGGGTCGGGGCCGGGGACGGGGGACGGGTTTATTTTAAGAGGTTGTACGATGATTGCATTTCGCCTTGTCAGGTCGTAAGTTTGATTGCTGCCATGGACGCTGGCCGGAGCCGGACGATCGGTGGCAGTCGCTGCCTGCACTTAGTGGGTAGTAGTGTGGCATAAAACATGGTGTAAATTTTAAAGCAGTTTTTAGGCGGCCATCGTCGTAGGGGTGGAGAATAGACAACATTCTATGGAAACATTTTTTATTTGTCCTACCGGGAGATGATGGTAACGGCAGTTTTTGTTGAGAACTGGAGCAGTGGGAAAGGGGCTCATATTGAACGTTTGTTCATTCATAACGAGAATGGTGAAACCACCGGTAAGAGCTTGTAATTGAACGCAGTTGATGCTATATAATCATTTCGGCGAGGTTGGTCCGAAAACAAATTTAGTGGTTAGAGCGAATGATTTTGTGGACTAGGAAGTTGTACAGGAATGATCTTATGAATGCTCTAAGAACGGACGACGTGATAATGTGCATGGAAGAAAATGGAAGAAAATAACTGTATTTGAAATTTGCATATTCGAACTATTAAAAAATCCGATTATAAGGAATGCTATCATTGCCGAATATCTTGCACATATCTGAGGGCATGCAGTTTAACTTACTGCACTTCAAATTCAAAGTGAGATACCTTAAATTTACACATTTTTTCAAGTTCATAAACTAGATTCGGAATTATCATGACAGTTTTGAAATTCAAATTAGTGTTCAATAGAAGACATAATTAAATTATTTCTTAAACATAGTATATAATTTTTAAAAAGGCCAAGCTATCCTCGAACTGTTGTGTAAGCTAAGAAATACCAAAAGTTACAGTATTTTGATAACGCTACCAGAGAACAGAGGGATAAGAAGATATGGAAAATGAGCATTCGCGTAATATGTTTTACAGTCGTTGTAAACTACCTACAATGGGTACTTCATCTGCCTATGATGAATACTTCAAAATTAGTTCGTATTTTAAAGATTGTTCG
>KZ072118.1:36804-69592 GCA_002091845.1 Anopheles cracens
TGATTGTTCGTCTAAACTCGATGAAATATGCAGACTTGCCTCGATTAGATGCAGCACGATCATGTCGTGTCATATGTTCTGTTTCCTTTTTCTATTTCTATACATTGATACCAATCAACCATCATTCGTATCATTCTTTTCGTTATATAGCTTATGTCTTTATAACTTTTTTTTCTTTCTATTTCATGTGTTTAGCTTTCAATTCGTTTTTCGGGAATTTCGAAAAATTTAGCATGTAGAGTGTTGGATTACTTAAATTTAAATGATTTCAAAAAAATGTTCTTCAATGTGCAGTGTACTTCGTGATATCAAAACAAACAATCGAATGTTAAACACACTCAAAAGATCTCATGATCTGTCAAATAAAAATATTGCTTGAAAACTTTTGAAAACTGTATCCCTTATAAATATCCCTTCAAGCTATAAAAATGAAGATAAAGATGAATTCAGTAGTTAGTATTGCTTTAAACAAACGGGGTGTTAAATATTCCGGAATCAGTCTTATGAAGGAAGCAGTGCACTGTCTTGTTATCATCTCTTTTGTAAATGATAATGTAGAAATAGCAAACATCTAGTCCGATACGTAGAAAAGAAGGTAAGTGATTGAACATAAATTAGATGAATTTTCGTTGAATAGTTTTTAAAATACCTCCCATCTTTTGTTGTAAAAATTAACATCTTTACCTCTGTAAACGTTGCCTCGTTCTGCAGAATTTTACTGTGTTGTTTTAGTCTTATTATTTTTTTTCTTTTTTTTGCAAATTACTTAGCATTTAAAAAATGCTCTTTCTAAAATAATAACAGTTTCATTTGCATAGACACATCCAGAAACTAACCTCTCTAGCGAATAACCACTTCATTTCGGCTCATAAACATCTCAGCGCCAAGCGAAGTGGGTTATTGAATTGTAGAAAATTTTAATCAATTCAAACAACCATAACTTATTACGAAAATTCAGCCGAACTCTCTTGCCACGAAACAATTATGTGCTACACGTCATATTTGCAGCGATCAATTTCACCGATCGGTCAATACTTGTCAAAGCGTCAAATCAAGAACCCGCACACACAGACAAAACTCGTCGTGCCCGAAACCGAAACCTCCCTCCGTTGGACAATATCATGCAATTAAGATGTTTTATTTATTAACTCGCACAAACGGCATCCGGGGGAGATAAAAAAACACGACTAAACGACAAAGCCAAAATGCCGCATCGGTGAGCAAAAGGCGATCGTTATTAATACGGGAACATCTTACTTCGTTTCGACTCCGCTCGAGCTCGACGGCAACTGTTGCCTGCAGCAGTGCTCACTTTCTCTACCGCCGCGTCCCAAAGGAAGCAAATAAATCTGCGCTTCCTCGTCCTCGGCATTACAATCTAACTCACTCAGGAGTATTACTTAGCACCTCCTCCTTAGTCACTCGCCGCAGGGTTCCGAATCCCAAAAAGGTGAGTCGTCATAATTTTACTCACACAAGAGTGAGTTACTAGTCGCCGCAGGGATCCGAATCTCGAAAGAGTGAGTGGGAATCGAATCGACTTACAAGCAGCTGTAGGAATCCGAAATTCGGGTACTTTTGATTAGTTCGTGATCGAGTTAGATTATAACAACTCCCAACAGAGTTGCTTAACGATTCAAATCCTAATGGTAAGTGAGTAATAATCAGTTATATCCCTGAAAAGAGTTGTTATTCTCATCTCTATTTGTGATATCGAGAAGTTTGTTCTAAACACTACAAAAGGTCCGGAAGAAATGAGGAAATGCCAGTTCAGTTTATGTTTTATATCATTCCGTTTTATTTTCGGGCGTTTTTGTTTATTGCAACTAGTAACATTACGTTGGTTTTTTTCTTCCGTTTTACTGATTCACCTTCCACGCGCTTCGTTTCGTTCTTGTTTTCAATCGATTTCATTATTATTAGCACTACTTATTACTTCCATTTCCATGTGTGTGTGTATGGGTCTGTTTTGCGTACGCACTTCTTTACGTGTCCATAATTTACAGTTACAATTACCACTATTGCCATTATTACAATGATATATTTATAGTATTTATAAACTTTAAATTCATCGCCCGCAATGCTTCTGTTCGCTACACAAATGGGCTTCGCTTCGGGCCGAATTCCGACGCTCTCATCGGGGGGTGTAGCTGAGGCCCATGCTTTGGATGAAGCCATCTCCATCAGCGATACGATTCCACCGAACTACATCTGACACGTGCTCTTTACAAAGTGGCCAACCGCGAGAGGTGCCAGCGAAAATAGGTAGCAAAAATAAATAGCAAACATTTAAATATTTAACTAACCGGCACCCGGGGGATTCATCGTTTCATGTGTTTTTTTTTCTTCTTCTGGGGAGAGCCGAGGAGTTCACGACATTTTTTTACACTTTCGTTTTTATACACTTACATCAACCGGTGCCGCGCTTTGCCTAGGATCGTATTCGTCAACTCATAGCTACGGTGGAACATAGGGTGGTTTACGGTTACACAAATGCCAAATACTGGAACCACGACACGGTGCGACACGAGGGCGTTGTGGGAAGCACGAAATGAACGCGTTTTGATAATGAACAATGATATGTTTTCAGTCAAATGCTCCTGCGAGGCCCTAACTCCACACCACGCGTACACGCGTGTTGGCAGTCGAACTGAACGGCAATAGAAACTAGCTACGACTGTTGCTGTTTGGGCTAAGATGTTCCGTATGCGCAATGGTGAGGTGAAATGCAATCGGAGTCCTACGGGGCGTATAGATCTATGACAGTTAGCAAAGCCGCTTCTTTTGAAACTCCAAGCACGCGTGCTCCAAACATCTAGCGCAAAAAACACTCACATACCGAGGAGCTATTTTCTTCACGGAGGACTCAGCCCACGAAGCACGCGTGCTCCAAACATCTAGCGCAAAAAACACTCACATACCGAGGAGCTATTTTCTTCACGGAGGACTCAGCCCACGGCACCTTCCCAGGGACACGGATTCACAAAAGTTCACTCAACAAATCCGCCGATTGGCGTCTACGCAAATACCGCTTATCAAATAATATTTAATACAATTTAATATCACATACACTAGATGCTCGATCTTGCCCCTTCTCCGTGCTGCGTGAGTGTCTGCGTGAGTGTGCGGGTGAAGATGGAAATGCGCCTGAATGGGGAGGGGTAGGGGAGGGGTGTAGTATTCGCTTTGCACTGTTTTGCTACAAGTTTATCATCTAATGCTATTTACAACAAGTGTCACACGGATGCCTGTTTCTGCTGGATGTTTGCTAGTTTGCTTAGATCCTTGGTTTACGGTTTGTTTGGTGGTTTAAGTCGGTTCTACGATGAGGTGAGTGCACTTCACACACACACACACCGGCAGGAACGAATAAACAATGAAGATGGAAGGAGACATTAGGAGAACATAAGCGCAATAGCTTCCAAAACAAAATGGTATTTTTCTACTTAACGATGGTAGGGTAATGAGAATTGATTTCAACCAGAGGCACGAACCACCAAATTAATTAACGAAACAAACATAAACATCGGAGCAACCTTTTTGGGATGATGCCGGCTTCAAATTGATTGATTTGTTCCATTTACGATTGAATTTTGTTGTTAATCTCTTCTGCCTAAAGGGTCAAGATAGGCTCGAAATGAAAAAAAATCTTCGAAATGAAGTCGCCTACTTCGTTCAATCTACGGATCTGACACATTTCCAGGACAGTTTTCTCGTCTCAACTGGCTTGTGTGGTAGAAAAAAGTGAGTTCCAAACGGTTCCTCTGCCTGCAGGCTAATTTATCATGCCGAGCGATTCAATTTACGTCTTTTTTTTGCTATGGTTTTGCTTCCGTGCACAAGAAACGATCGAGAAAGCTCTCAATCGCACTCATTTATTGTCCAATTTCATTAAATTGTGTTTGTTCATGTTTCGTCTCACACCTTCGTTAAGCTCCGCTCATCGCGCAAGGTTCCCGCTTTCCCGCTCGTTAAATGTACTGTCTCCCGAGGCGGTGGGTAGTCGCATGGATGACGACTAGCCCCGCGCCTGGTTGCTATGGGAGCTGCTGTTGGTACGCGTTGGTTTGGTAAAGGGTTGCACACGTTGCGCACTGTACACACTTACTTGATCGCCATCGGTCAAGGTTTGGCGCTATTGGCCAGCACGTTGATCAGCTTCACCTCGCTCGGCCCCGTGCCGGACGGGAGCGAGACGGACGAGGGGGTGAGGTTTTCCGGCCCGTTGCTGGAGGTGCTGGAGGCGGGCGAGGCACCGGGTGGCGGTGCCGTATGCGAGTGTTGCTGCTGTTGCTGGTGCAGGTGGTGGTTGGCGGTGGTGAGACTGAGCGGTGCGAAGGGCGGCCCACTGCCGGAGGCTTTCGATATGAGCGGGCTGATGTTGACCGGGAGCCCATTGTGGGCGCCGATCGTCGCCCCGAACGTGCGCTGGTACGACTCGAGCAGGGACACCTCGGGCGAACCGGGCGCCAGGTGGTGCCCATACAGATTCCGGTAGAAGTCGGGCCGCATGTAGGGATGGTGGTGCAGCGGGTTCAGCCCTCGGCCGGCGAGCGGGGTGACGGGGATTTTGCCGGGCGACGGGTAGCCGCCGCCGGCCGTCGGGGAGGAGGAGTCCGAGTCCTTGCTCTCCTTGCTGGCCATGTCGGCCAGCGACCAGATGCGCGGTTTCGTGCTGGGGTTCGTGCTGCCGCTGGGGGTGTGGTTCACGTCCGGGGGGGTCGAGATGGCGGGCCTCAGGTGCGGCGGGAAGTTGGAGGGATGCAGCAGCGGGTGGTGGTGGTGGTGGCCGGGGACGCCCCGGTCGTAGATGTCGGGCGAGTTGGGCCCGCTGCCGTTGCGCGATCCGTTCCACTCGCTGCCGCCGGGACGGTCGAGCATGTCCAACCGGGACGGCCGGTCGCCGTCTTCGCTCGAACCCGTGCCGGAATCTTTGGAATCTGTTAGGAGATTCGCGATAAAAGGAGGAATTGCGGCGTGAGAAAAGGATAGCGAGATCTTAAACCATTATCGGAAATCTCAAGGGGTTTCATTCCAAACTAATAGAGACAGTGACAGTTTGCTTGATTGTTATATCTCCTAATATCCTGAACGGTTAGCGTATTGTGACCATGATATACATGAAGGGGAACCGTTGTGTTATTTGATCGCTCGCATGACGTAAACATCAGTCTCATCAACTAATCAACTCATTGCCATCGGTTGCTATAGATACATGCAAAGCATCTAACTTCAACTTACGCCTTTCTAGCTACTTGAATCAACCATTTCTGGTGCATCATGAACAAAATATGTTTTTAAAGAGACAGATGTTGTTATTTGCAATCGTTCGAGTAGACGTTAGAATCTTGACCAATAATGTGGATTGAGATAAAAACGATTATTTCATTAGGAACTGCGATTTCAAGCAGAAGTCTGCACTATTTCAAACATATCGCTAGAAACGGCGAGTTTTAAAGTCCGGCTCTTGACAAACGTTGTACAAACTGCCCCAGCGACACCTACCTAGTATTTCCTTATCGTCCTTTAAGCTCTTGTTGTCGTCGTCGTCATCGTCCAGATTGACATCGTCGTCCTCGACGCGGTTCCGCGGTTCCCAGGTCATTTTGTTCTCCTTTTTCAGCCGCCTCCGGGCGTTCGCGAACCAGGTGGACACCTGCGTCAGCGTCATCTTGGTGATGATCGCCAGCATGATCTTCTCGCCTTTGGTCGGGTAGGGATTCTTCTTGTGCTCGTTCAGCCAGGCCTTCAGGGTGCTCGTTGTTTCGCGTGTCGCATTTTTTCGCCGCGCACCGTTCAGGTCCATGCCGTACCTGGAGTGGAGATGGGAAGAGAAAGAGTTGAGTCAATATTTCGATTGTGTTTCTTCAAGCAGGTGCATGAAATCCGATTATTCTGGGACATTAAAAACTCATATGATTAAATTTAGTGTCCAAAACTCTCCACAAATACCACAACATAATTCGTGGACAATAGCTTACTCATTAGATCTCAAACCTATTGAAAACAAGGAGTAAACCCTTGTTATCCAAAGTTTTCCCACTGAGGACTGCCAAAAATGTGTCCGCCCGCTTGAAAAAAAAAGCCTGTGGTAAATAATAATTTGAGTGTTTCCACAACTCCCACGCCCCAGCCCACGGACACGACGCACATCTTCCCACAACCACACGTGAGGGGAGCAAGATAAACCATACGGAAGAAACAGTCCGCCGCATCATTCATACCGAACCGCATAGTTTGGAGCAGCTGGCGCCCGTAATTCGGGACCACCCGAAGCCCGGCAAAAACCATAAAGCTGTGGTTTGTGTTTGTATGGCAGAAGGTTCAGTTTTTGGGCGGTATTCTCCAGCGCAGCGCCGCCATTCGGGTGTCCCCGTTGACCACAAATAAAAACTTCCAACCCTTTCAGGCTCACACTCCAACAGAGCCGCATCGGGGGCGCAAAGGCGCGCGGGTTTCGCAATAAAAAGACACGCTACCCTGCGAGCGAGTGCTAACGATCGTGGCGTTCGCGCCATTTGCGACCATTCGGGTAGACCTCCCAAAAACCCATCCATAAACTGCAGGCTCGACCGGGCGGGGGTTTGCAATTAAAACCGCCATGAATAGTCATCAGAGCGCGCCGTGTGGGTGAGCGTATGTGTGTGTGTGTCTGGCGAGGGGATGATTGCAACCGGAGACAACAGCATCCCGGACGACAACGGTGCACTTCCCGTAGTTATTTACTTATCAGGTTCAACAACCGCGGTCTTGGCTTGCTGATTGTTCGTCTAAACTCGATGAAATATGCAGACTTGCCTCGATTAGATGCAGCACGATCATGTCGTGTCATATGTTCTGTTTCCTTTTTCTATTTCTATACATTGATACCAATCAACCATCATTCGTATCATTCTTTTCGTTATATAGCTTATGTCTTTATAACTTTTTTTTCTTTCTATTTCATGTGTTTAGCTTTCAATTCGTTTTTCGGGAATTTCGAAAAATTTAGCATGTAGAGTGTTGGATTACTTAAATTTAAATGATTTCAAAAAAATGTTCTTCAATGTGCAGTGTACTTCGTGATATCAAAACAAACAATCGAATGTTAAACACACTCAAAAGATCTCATGATCTGTCAAATAAAAATATTGCTTGAAAACTTTTGAAAACTGTATCCCTTATAAATATCCCTTCAAGCTATAAACATGAAGATAAAGATGAATTCAGTAGTTAGTATTGCTTTAAACAAACGGGGTGTTAAATATTCCGGAATCAGTCTTATGAAGGAAGCAGTGCACTGTCTTGTTATCAACTCTTTTTTAAATGATAATGTAGAATTAGCAAACATCTAGTCCGATACGTAGGAAAGAAGGTAAGTGATTGAATATAAATTAGATGAATTTTCGTTGAATAGTTTTTAATACACCTCCCATCTTTTGTTGTAAACATTAACATCTTTACCTCTGTAAACGTTGCCTCGTTCTGCAGAATTTTACTGTGTTGTTTTAGTCTTATAATTTTTTTCTTTTTTTTGCAAATTACTTAGCATTTAAAAAATGCTCTTTCTAAAATAATAACAGTTTCATTTGCATAGACACATCCAGAAACTAACCTCTCTAGCGAATAACCACTTCATTTCGGCTCATAAACATCTTAGCGCCAAGCGAAGTGGGTTATTGTATTCTAGAAAATTTTAATCAATTCAAACAACCATAACTTATTACGAAAATTCAGCCGAACTCTCTTGCCACGAAACAATTATGTGCTACACGTCATATTTGCAGCGATCAATTTCACCGATCGGTCAATACTTGTCAAAGCGTCAAATCAAGAACCCGCACACACAGACAAAACTCGTCGTGCCCGAAACCGAAACCTCCCTCCGTTGGACAATATCATGCAATTAAGATGTTTTATTTATTAACTCGCACAAACGGCATCCGGGGGAGATAAAAAAACACGACTAAACGACAAAGCCAAAATGCCGCATCGGTGAGCAAAAGGCGATCGTTATTAATACGGGAACATCTTACTTCGTTTCGACTCCGCTCGAGCTCGACGGCAACTGTTGCCTGCAGCAGTGCTCACTTTCTCTACCGCCGCGTCCCAAAGGAAGCAAATAAATCTGCGCTTCCTCGTCCTCGGGATTGATGGGTCCACGGTCGTCATTCATTCCGCGTGGCGCACGGGAGGACCTCGGGGACGGAAATTAAGGGCATGAAAGCAATCATCACGGTAATGTATTCCTGCTCCCTTTGGCGACCGCTCGGAAGCCGGTCCTGCAGACATATCAATCTGCGCGCCGCAGGCTTTCGCAGGCCCGCGAGGAAGTCAATCTTTGCCCGAGCCCATAGTCAAACGGTTCTCGCGCTCGGGCTTGGAGGTCATCTTTCGTTTGCACGTGAAACCGCAAAAACGGCCGTCCCGTGGCACGTTCGAACGCTCGTCCCGAACCGACCGACCGACAAACGGCACCCGACCCGAAACGGCGCCCGGTATCGGTCGCCGGTAGTAGTAATCAATGCAAACATACATCCTACATAACATATGTCATGTTTTTCGTTCGCATCATGCATTCTGTCCACTGCACATTGTGAGCAGGTTTTTTTATTGCCAGTTTCGGCTTCCGTGCAGGCTCCCCGGCTTTCGTTCTCATCTCATAACTTCTCGGCCGGCCTTTCAGATGGCTCCTGTCTAGCAGAAGGATGCTGCCCGGTACCAGCTTCCACGGAGCTCGCGGGCGGTTCGTGTCTTTGGTAGTAGCGAAGCAATCAATTTTTATTATTGATTCTTGACATCGGTTGAGTTGTGTTTTCGACCAGGATGGCTGGGAACGGCAGAGCGCGGGAAGGATGCTCGGTGAGGGAAAATGACAATTTATTAGTTTTATTTTCATCTCATCATAATTTTTGGGGACCATAAGACAAAAAGAGCTGAACGCGATACGGTAAGTTTAATGGTGCGTGAGAATTCCGATTAAGATTCCAATACTTTTTGATAGGTTTGGTTAGTAAAAAATTTGATACAAGGAACGGCCATTTTGCATTCATCGGCCATTTAATCCATTTCACGATCCAATAATAACTACACCAGTCAAACACCTAGACAAGAATGGTAAGCTCACCCATCGGGCCATGTTTTGTAACCTTAGATTGGCACAATCCTCCCTGGTGCCGGCGACGCAAACGCACACAAGGATACAGTAACTCGCGACGCGACACCGCGCCAGGAAACGTTCTGCATGAGGCGTTCGCCAAAGGAACGCCAAACCGCAAACAAAAAGATTGACTGGATAAACAAGTGTTACAAGTCAATAGTACAGGGCTCCAATCAAAAACAGGCCTGCGGTCCCTGCGGATGGGTGTTGGGATGGAGGAGAAGGTGGAGGGCCTATGGTGAACCGGTTGATGGAGATTGAATTTCGTACACGTTTGAGTTTTCCATCGAAAACTCGCTGTCAACGATACATCTAGGACTGCCCGCGCGCCAACAGGAGGAATGGGGAGGAAGAACTCAGATTGACATTTCTTTTCAGACTTGGAAACGCAAACACACACACACACACAAAGAGACTCAAACCGCATATGCGGCCGTCAATCGGTTGACATACTCCTTGATTACTTCGATGCTCTTCGTTGGTCGCGTCTCGGCGTGTGTGTATGTGCGTTTGCGGTTGAAGGGTTGTCCGGATTCCGATTCTTCACCACAACAAGGCGACCCTCCGCGTCACTTCATCCTTCGTGGGGGATGCCCGAGAGCGCGCGGGTTGTCATCATAAATCATCGCGCAGAAGTCATAATTTTTGTCTTTCCACCCTACCCCGAAAACGGACCGAGACTTACCGTATACAGGGCCGGTGGGATATTTTTAGTTCATTTGTAGCCTATAAATTTCTGCGTACCGATGAACCTGTGCCCGGGTTTGGAGCATTGTTCCGAGCGGGTGATCGTGCGCTCTTATGAATAAAAGAAGCTAAGCAACCCAACCGGTTGCTTGATTACCCCGCCAGACGTTGTGATTAGAGATGTGCGGACTGAGTAAGAGTGAGTGAGTGAGTTAAATCTTTGTAACGAATCGAATGAGTTAACGTCTTATATTTTATCGACTTTTTTGGGAGTCATTACAATCTAACTCACTCAGGAGTATTACTTAGCACCTCCTCCTTAGTCACTCGCCGCAGGGTTCCGAATCCCAAAAAGGTGAGTCGTCATAATTTTACTCACACAAGAGTGAGTTACTAGTCGCCGCAGGGATCCGAATCTCGAAAGAGTGAGTGGGAATCGAATCGACTTACAAGCAGCTGTAGGAATCCGAAATTCGGGTACTTTTGATTAGTTCGTGATCGAGTTAGATTATAACAACTCCCAACAGAGTTGCTTAACGATTCAAATCCTAATGGTAAGTGAGTAATAATCAGTTATATCCCTGAAAAGAGTTGTTATTCTCATCTCTATTTGTGATATCGAGAAGTTTGTTCTAAACACTACAAAAGGTCCGGAAGAAATGAGGAAATGCCAGTTCAGTTTATGTTTTATATCATTCCGTTTTATTTTCGGGCGTTTTTGTTTATTGCAACTAGTAACATTACGTTGGTTTTTTTCTTCCGTTTTACTGATTCACCTTCCACGCGCTTCGTTTCGTTCTTGTTTTCAATCGATTTCATTATTATTAGCACTACTTATTACTTCCATTTCCATGTGTGTGTGTATGGGTCTGTTTTGCGTACGCACTTCTTTACGTGTCCATAATTTACAGTTACAATTACCACTATTGCCATTATTACAATGATATATTTATAGTATTTATAAACTTTAAATTCATCGCCCGCAATGCTTCTGTTCGCTACACAAATGGGCTTCGCTTCGGGCCGAATTCCGACGCTCTCATCGGGGGGTGTAGCTGAGGCCCATGCTTTGGATGAAGCCATCTCCATCAGCGATACGATTCCACCGAACTACATCTGACACGTGCTCTTTACAAAGTGGCCAACCGCGAGAGGTGCCAGCGAAAATAGGTAGCAAAAATAAATAGCAAACATTTAAATATTTAACTAACCGGCACCCGGGGGATTCATCGTTTCCTGTGTTTTTTTTCTTCTTCTGGGGAGAGCCGAGGAGTTCACGACATTTTTTTACACTTTCGTTTTTATACACTTACATCAACCGGTGCCGCGCTTTGCCTAGGATCGTTCTCGTCAACTCATAGCTACGGTGGAACATAGGGTGGTTTACGGTTACACAAATGCCAAATACTGGAACCACGACACGGTGCGACACGAGGGCGTTGTGGGAAGCACGAAATGAACGCGTTTTGATAATGAACAATGATATGTTTTCAGTCAAATGCTCCTGCGAGGCCCTAACTCCACACCACGCGTACACGCGTGTTGGCAGTCGAACTGAACGGCAATAGAAACTAGCTACGACTGTTGCTGTTTGGGCTAAGATGTTCCGTATGCGCAATGGTGAGGTGAAATGCAATCGGAGTCCTACGGGGCGTATAGATCTATGACAGTTAGCAAAGCCGCTTCTTTTGAAACTCCAAGCACGCGTGCTCCAAACATCTAGCGCAAAAAACACTCACATACCGAGGAGCTATTTTCTTCACGGAGGACTCAGCCCACGGCACCTTCCCAGGGACACGGATTCACAAAAGTTCACTCAACAAATCCGCCGATTGGCGTCTACGCAAATACCGCTTATCAAATAATATTTAATACAATTTAATATCACATACACTAGATGCTCGATCTTGCCCCTTCTCCGTGCTGCGTGAGTGTCTGCGTGAGTGTGCGGGTGAAGATGGAAATGCGCCTGAATGGGGAGGGGTAGGGGAGGGGTGTAGTATTCGCTTTGCACTGTTTTGCTACAAGTTTATCATCTAATGCTATTTACAACAAGTGTCACACGGATGCCTGTTTCTGCTGGATGTTTGCTAGTTTGCTTAGATCCTTGGTTTACGGTTTGTTTGGTGGTTTAAGTCGGTTCTACGATGAGGTGAGTGCACTTCACACACACACACACCGGCAGGAACGAATAAACAATGAAGATGGAAGGAGACATTAGGAGAACATAAGCGCAATAGCTTCCAAAACAAAATGGTATTTTTCTACTTAACGATGGTAGGGTAATGAGAATTGATTTCAACCAGAGGCACGAACCACCAAATTAATTAACGAAACAAACATAAACATCGGAGCAACCTTTTTGGGATGATGCCGGCTTCAAATTGATTGATTTGTTCCATTTACGATTGAATTTTGTTGTTAATCTCTTCTGCCTAAAGGGTCAAGATAGGCTCGAAATGAAAAAAAATCTTCGAAATGAAGTCGCCTACTTCGTTCAATCTACGGATCTGACACATTTCCAGGACAGTTTTCTCGTCTCAACTGGCTTGTGTGGTAGAAAAAAGTGAGTTCCAAACGGTTCCTCTGCCTGCAGGCTAATTTATCATGCCGAGCGATTCAATTTACGTCTTTTTTTTGCTATGGTTTTGCTTCCGTGCACAAGAAACGATCGAGAAAGCTCTCAATCGCACTCATTTATTGTCCAATTTCATTAAATTGTGTTTGTTCATGTTTCGTCTCACACCTTCGTTAAGCTCCGCTCATCGCGCAAGGTTCCCGCTTTCCCGCTCGTTAAATGTACTGTCTCCCGAGGCGGTGGGTAGTCGCATGGATGACGACTAGCCCCGCGCCTGGTTGCTATGGGAGCTGCTGTTGGTACGCGTTGGTTTGGTAAAGGGTTGCACACGTTGCGCACTGTACACACTTACTTGATCGCCATCGGTCAAGGTTTGGCGCTGTTGGCCAGCACGTTGATCAGCTTCACCTCGCTCGGCCCCGTGCCGGACGGGAGCGAGACGGACGAGGGGGTGAGGTTTTCCGGCCCGTTGCTGGAGGTGCTGGAGGCGGGCGAAGCACCGGGTGGCGGTGCCGTATGCGGGTGTTGCTGCTGTTGCTGGTGCAGGTGGTGGTTGGCGGTGGTGAGACTGAGCGGTGCGAAGGGCGGCCCACTGCCGGAGGCTTTCGATATGAGCGGGCTGATGTTGACCGGGAGCCCATTGTGGGCGCCGATCGTCGCCCCGAACGTGCGCTGGTACGACTCGAGCAGGGACACCTCGGGCGAACCGGGCGCCAGGTGGTGCCCATACAGATTCCGGTAGAAGTCGGGCCGCATGTAGGGATGGTGGTGCAGCGGGTTCAGCCCTCGGCCGGCGAGCGGGGTGACGGGGATTTTGCCGGGCGACGGGTAGCCGCCGCCGGCCGTCGGGGAGGAGGAGTCCGAGTCCTTGCTCTCCTTGCTGGCCATGTCGGCCAGCGACCAGATGCGCGGTTTCGTGCTGGGGTTCGTGCTGCCGCTGGGGGTGTGGTTCACGTCCGGGGGGGTCGAGATGGCGGGCCTCAGGTGCGGCGGGAAGTTGGAGGGATGCAGCAGCGGGTGGTGGTGGTGGTGGCCGGGGACGCCCCGGTCGTAGATGTCGGGCGAGTTGGGCCCGCTGCCGTTGCGCGATCCGTTCCACTCGCTGCCGCCGGGACGGTCGAGCATGTCCAACCGGGACGGCCGGTCGCCGTCTTCGCTCGAACCCGTGCCGGAATCTTTGGAATCTGTTAGGAGATTCGCGATAAAAGGAGGAATTGCGGCGTGAGAAAAGGATAGCGAGATCTTAAACCATTATCGGAAATCTCAAGGGGTTTCATTCCAAACTAATAGAGACAGTGACAGTTTGCTTGATTGTTATATCTCCTAATATCCTGAACGGTTAGCGTATTGTGACCATGATATACATGAAGGGGAACCGTTGTGTTATTTGATCGCTCGCGTGACGTAAACATCAGTCTCATCAACTAATCAACTCATTGCCATCGGTTGCTATAGATACATGCAAAGCATCTAACTTCAACTTACGCCTTTCTAGCTACTTGAATCAACCATTTCTGGTGCATCATGAACAAAATATGTTTTTAAAGAGACAGATGTTGTTATTTGCAATCGTTCGAGTAGACGTTAGAATCTTGACCAATAATGTGGATTGAGATAAAAACGATTATTTCATTAGGAACTGCGATTTCAAGCAGAAGTCTGCACTATTTCAAACATATCGCTAGAAACGGCGAGTTTTAAAGTCCGGCTCTTGACAAACGTTGTACAAACTGCCCCAGCGACACCTACCTAGTATTTCCTTATCGTCCTTTAAGCTCTTGTTGTCGTCGTCGTCATCGTCCAGATTGACATCGTCGTCCTCGACGCGGTTCCGCGGTTCCCAGGTCATTTTGTTCTCCTTTTTCAGCCGCCTCCGGGCGTTCGCGAACCAGGTGGACACCTGCGTCAGCGTCATCTTGGTGATGATCGCCAGCATGATCTTCTCGCCTTTGGTCGGGTAGGGATTCTTCTTGTGCTCGTTCAGCCAGGCCTTCAGGGTGCTCGTTGTTTCGCGTGTCGCATTTTTTCGCCGCGCACCGTTCAGGTCCATGCCGTACCTGGAGTGGAGATGGGAAGAGAAAGAGTTGAGTCAATATTTCGATTGTGTTTCTTCAAGCAGGTGCATGAAATCCGATTATTCTGGGACATTAAAAACTCATATGATTAAATTTAGTGTCCAAAACTCTCCACAAATACCACAACATAATTCGTGGACAATAGCTTACTCATTAGATCTCAAACCTATTGAAAACAAGGAGTAAACCCTTGTTATCCAAAGTTTTCCCACTGAGGACTGCCAAAAATGTGTCCGCCCGCTTGAAAAAAAAAGCCTGTGGTAAATAATAATTTGAGTGTTTCCACAACTCCCACGCTCCAGCCTACGGACACGACGCACATCTTCCCACAACCACACGTGAGGGGAGCAAGATAAACCATACGGAAGAAACAGTCCGCCGCATCATTCATACCGAACCGCATAGTTTGGAGCAGCTGGCGCCCGTAATTCGGGACCACCCGAAGCCCGGCAAAAACCATAAAGCTGTGGTTTGTGTTTGTATGGCAGAAGGTTCAGTTTTCGGGCGGTATTCTCCAGCGCAGCGCCGCCATTCGGGTGTCCCCGTTGACCACAAATAAAAACTTCCAACCCTTTCAGGCTCACACTCCAACAGAGCCGCATCGGGGGCGCAAAGGCGCGCGGGTTTCGCAATAAAAAGACACGCTACCCTGCGAGCGAGTGCTAACGATCGTGGCGTTCGCGCCATTTACGACCATTCGGGTAGACCTCCCAAAAACCCATCCATAAACTGCAGGCTCGACCGGGCGGGGGTTTGCAATTAAAACCGCCATGAATAGTCATCAGAGCGCACCCAAAAACCCATCCATAAACTGCAGGCTCGACCGGGCGGGGGTTTGCAATTAAAACCGCCATGAATAGTCATCAGAGCGCACCGTGTGGGTGAGCGTATGTGTGTGTGTGTCTGGCGAGGGGATGATTGCAACCGGAGACAACAGCATCCCGGACGACAACGGTGCACTTCCCGGCCGGACACAGGACGTTCGGATCGGCGTGGGTTGCTCGGATATTGCCCGAGCGACGCAACCTTTTAAAACATGACGATTTTCGTTGCCATGGAGAAAACCGATCCAGCAGCATCCTTGGATGGATGTTTTTTGCTACATCTTTGCGGGTTTTTCTTCTTCTTTGCCCGTTCTCTGCCCGTCACGGCGTTTTCCGATATGCAAGGATCGCGAGTCGGATACATTAAAACGCCAACAGCAAGACGGTCGGAATGGGACGCAGCAGAAAACATCGTGTTATCGCGAAGCTTAACAAGCGTTTGTTTCTTTAAGTTCGTGTGATGTTATTTCGAGTTGTTTTTTTTTTACTTTATTTTGGCGAGTGTTACCGATATCCCTATCCCGCACAACCAAACGAACAATTTCAAGCGGGCGAGTGCGCGGGGCTCTTATCGGGCAACTTTTATCGATTTCCCATTTTCTCGTTTTAAGCAACCAGGCGCGGCCCAACAGCGGGCCCATTGATGGAAAGCTGAAGCCGGATGGACATGAGTGATCGTCGTTTTTTTTCTCTGGTTTCGTTGCCTTCAATTTCGTTCGCTTCAGCTCGCTTGTTTGGTCAGCAATGTTTTACTCTTCGTTTTGTCCCCGCGCCAGCATCGGAGAGGCGTACAACATGTTTTGTAAATCTCGGATCCTTCATCTTGGATACAGGGTAGTAGGTGGAAGGGAGAATGGAGGGAAGGAGGGCGCTTTGCAAACAAGCACGTACGACTGTGTGGCGTCTGCAAAACGCACAAACATTCGATTGTTCATTAAGACGCCTAACCGCAATGGTGGAAGCAAACACCGATTAACAAACGGAAAATGGCATACACACACACACACGCGCGTGCACACAAACTGCATTGCTTGTTCGACTGCAGTTCGAGCGGCTGTATCAGTAACATCTACTCTCCTTCCCCGACTCCTCCGAGCCTTGCGAAGTAAGCTTAACGCTGACGCCATGTTTTACAAGCTGCACCGTGTGTGTGTGTGTGTGTGTGTGTGCGCGCACTCTCCATTACTTATTGGCTTCTCCTCCATATTGGGCAAACCGAATTTAGTTGCGCGAAGCGTGCAGGATCGCAAATGCATTCGTGGCATTGACGGGAGGAACAGTTAAGCAATTATCAGAATCATGAAGCCGCAGACGCCCTGGTGCTGGTGGCGGACGCAGTGAGCCATGAAATATGTATCCCGAGGAGACGTGCCGTAGATGTTCTGTACATAAGGACCATGTTGGCGTCTGCTTCGGAACGGTTTCAGGATGAATGACGACGTTGTTGTATATAGAGAGAAAGAAAAGCAAAAACTGCCATTTTCGCGTTTCGGTCGGTGCCGGCGCGCCATTCATGCGTGTATGTAGTATGTCTGCGCGCTCCCCCTCTGTTCAAGAGTGAACGCTTTTTCTCAGCTACCAAACAATGGGGCTCCACTCATACGCTACACCATTCAATTACTGGCAGGCTTAGGCTCAGCAGTTGGAGTACAAATTTGCATGACAGTCCCCGTGGGGGAGCGTTTTAAGCGAAGCGTCGTGATCCTCTTATCACTTCTGCGTTGCTCATTTAATAAAAATATAATTAATGGTAATTATTGCGCGGGCATGCTCGCCTCCGCTGCGCCAATGGGAGTGCGCAACGGAGTCTAGCAAACATTTGCATGACGAGACGTGCTCGTCAGCAAACATCCCCGCGTGCTGGGGCAGTACACTAACAATGGCGCAGACTCCTCCATCGAACGCAAATCTGCTTGTAATAGCATCTTGGGATGCTGAATAGGTGGCGAGAAAAAATGGGCTTCACATTCCCGGGTCCGGGTCGTATTTGCGCTGCCGGCAAATGGAGCGAAACATGCCGCGTGACGCACTGCAGGACAAAAAACGAACCCCCCCCCCCAAGCTTAACTCCTTCGCCTGTAGGAGTGAACTGCGAAGGAATGTGTAGTGAAGATGTTTAGCAACCAACACGTCGTTTAAGGGCAACGATTTAATAAGCGAGCGGTGGTGTCTATTACTGCACTGCGCGTCGCTCGGATTGAGAGTATTGTGCGTCGGGCGAGCGTAGAATTTAATTCGCAAGGCCCGTTCGAATCGATGCCAGGCATAAATTTCCCCGTAAACGCATTCCGCGCATGATGGTGACATTATAATGAAATCTTTTGACACTGCTCCGTGGGTGGGTGGGGGCAGTTCGGGATTACATGGGAGATTAACGAGTGCACGTCCGCGGGTTCGGGTGAGATTTTTGTTTTTCGCCGTCTCGAACGGGCTCTTCCGGGCGTGCCCAAGACGTTGGGATGGGTTTTTTTTTAACGTATGGCAAATTGCGTGAACAATACCAAAATCCGCCGAATCGCCAAACCGGCTCGCGACCGACCGAAATAAAACGCGCCACACGTTGTGTCTCTGCCAGCGGTTGATGCATCGCTTCCTTCCCGTGGGGTGTTCTCCCCACTCCCGTGGAACGTGCCCATACGTTAGCAAGGCACTAGCACGGCCCACAACAGCACAGTCGGCCGCAAAGGCGAACGATCGATTTCGATTGCGTGAGGCATCGGAGGTTTTTAAGGTGTGCGACATTGTTCTGCGCCGGTCGAACATATTTATTAAAACATTATAAATGGTCATCTTCCTGTCACGTTCGATAATTTGTATTATTTTATGTCCACGGTGTGCGGGTCGCCGGGCTCGCACCGTCTCCGTGTACGCTCCGTTCGCTTTCGTTTGCGTTCGAGCGGGTTGGACTGGCTTGTATGCATGTCGGTGACGTGTCAGAGGAGTCTAATCGATTTCTGAGCGGTTTTATTATTTTTTTGTGAATTTTTAAAAGGAATAAAGTCTGTTGAGAGTTTATATATTCAGTGAATCCATTCTGTTACTAAGCTAATTGATAGTAGACATATTTGAAAGTTTGTTTTTGAGACGACTCCTCTCCATTTCTTCTAAACTCTTTATGAAAACTCTTTCTGATCACGTTCATGGCTCTAATACAATGATTCGTGTGAGTCAACTTAGAGTCACTAAGCTAACCTTTTTGACAGCCGACGATTTTGGAACACTGTTTTTCAGATTATTCTTTTTTATAATCTGCTCGAGGAGTTAATTCTTGTTGATCACGTTGCTCTCGTTTGGGAGTCAACTCTCTAGCAACTCTTCCTGAGAATAACACCTCTTTCGTAAGGATTGAGTCAAATCATTTGATTCTCATACAATTATGTGTATAATTGAACAAAAAAACACTTGTCTTTTGGGAGTTATTCGACCCTCTTGTGATTCGATTGAAGGTCAATTGGATTGTGATTCTTTTACTAATTCCAGTTATTTAAATACATTTATTCAAAATTTTTGGAAAGACTCTAGTCCTATTTTCGAACAAAAAAAAATGGCTCACGTCTTACGTCGAATTGCTATCTTAACGCTGTTCGAATTCAACACTGAACCCAATTCTGTGCACGACTTCAAACAAATAATCAATCACGTTCGACCAGCACTCCGACAGCTTACGCATCGATTGCTAGACAACATGACCTACAAACAAACTTTAGAACCCCAAACATATCAATCCCAAAGTTACTGGTTACACGTTACACCGAATGATCGAATGAAAAGTAAAACTATTCGAAATTACCCAAATTCCGCCGGGGGGTTGGGAAGCTTTCTCCGGTGGCAGGCTTGGCGCACTTAGTATGGGCTGCCTGGTGGAGTTTTATGACGCTCATAATAGGCGCTGTTATAAGCATTGATGAGTGCTTTTGTATGATGCACAGGCACAGTTCCCGAGCCAGCGCTTGATACGGGCATTTGAATAATTCTGCCCCTTTTCCTTCCTCTCTCACCCCCTTCATGTGTCGAACCTAGCCCTCGATCCACACGATAAGGAATCGTTTAAACAAACAAACAAATGTCACTCAAACATGGACGAGAGCGTGTGTGTGCGCGCGCGCGCGCGCCTCCGTCGTCCGCCCTGACGAGCGGCTGTCGCGAAAAAAGGGCAGCGACGGGTTGTTCCGTTCGCTACAGACAGCGCATGATTAAACGCTTCGTTTACACTTCCACCCCGCTTTCGAAACCGTTGCGCAGCTCATCAATATTCACCAATCGATACCGGCGACTGCACGGGAAGTGAAGTCGCAGGGTAGCAAGAATTCCAGCGACTCGAATCTCTGCCGGCGAACGCGTTCGAAAATCACCACTCAAACAGATGACAATCGTCGTCATAAACTTGTCACCGCAACGTGCCGCGGGGTTTGCGCAGCGGCAAGACAGGCGCGCGCGAGCGCTCGCACTTGCGCACGCACATCGCGAAGACAACACAGCGTGGGGGTGAGTTAATTGTTAATCAATTGAATTATTAGTAATACATTACCGGGACGAAACCTTGTCGTATTTGGTCGAAGCCCGGGCGAAACCGGCGACGCGTCGGAATGTTAGGCGCGTCCTTGGCTGCGTATGGAGGATGGGTCATTTGTTCTTGTCCGGTGGCGATCGGGTTTGTACGGGCGACACACTTGAATAATCAGCAATTGTTACATGCCACCGCTCCGCCCGACTCATTATCGATCCGTCAAGCGTCACCTGCGCCACCGCTTGGAATTGGCATTTTGACGTTCGATCCAAGTAAAGGGTTACTGATTGCTTGTGACCGTAAAGCGACGGCTTCGTTTGGCTTTTGGTGCGAGCGTGTTATCGGCTACTTCCTGAGTGGTGCGATTCGAAAACAACAGTCCAACATTCTTCCGCACTACACAGCCCGTTTCGGGGAACAGGAATTATCTCTCTACCCCCGGAGCGATCCCCAAAAGCGACTGGGTGCGCTTAAGCTCAACCCTCCCTTCGGCGTAAGCTTTATGACTTGCGTACTGTGGAGCCCCCGAACGGGGCAATACCGGGGGCCCCGATGGAGTCATTTCCATTTGATGATCGTCGATTGTTGTGCCGTGTTTGTTTTAGACGATCGCGGGACGCATTTTACGATCGCCGGCGACTTGTCCGCTTCCCGACAAGCAAATGACCATATCATGGCCATGTTGGGCCAATCTGGGAAACGGACACGGTGGACATCATCCACTGGAAAAGGTGTTGGAACGGCGGCACTTGTACGTCGGCCGGAAGTCGCGGGAACCCCGTGCACCATAGTTCAATGCAATTATGATGGACTTTATCAAAAAAAAACCACCACGATTATAGCTCGTGTGGCACGAAACAAACAAAGCGTTCGGTGGTCCCGCATGCACGGGCTCATTTTTATGTCGCTCACATAACGACCATCCATTCATTTAACAATCTTATTATGGATCAAACACGATCCACGATAGTACGCTCCGTATCCGTGGCTCGGTGGATTTGGAATTGTTTCTTTCTTTCTCACACACACACACCTTGTAAAACATACCCCCATTGCCGTTGCGTCTTGCGAGACAATACGCGACGATAGGTGGCGTGTTAGTGGCCATGTTGGCATGCGGTGTCGATACAACCGTGAAAGCGACACAATATTACCGGGAATTGACATCAAACGGAATAATAAATTGGCATAATAAACGCATCAATAATTCATATGCGCCTCCCACCAACCCGTCGAAAAATGACGGCCAGTGCTTGCTTTTTTGCTTGTTTGCTTGCATGCTTGCTTGCTTGCTTGCTTGCTTGGTTGCTACTGAAAAGAAAGTCATCGATTTGACGCGCTGTAGTAGGCGCTGGCGACTGTGAAACGAAATTAACACGCCACCGAGCGAGCCGAACCCGTCCAAAGTCCAATCAATCGACGCATTTGGCACATGGTTCGGTTTGCTGGGCAATAGCCAAATTAAATGAAAACATTTGCCGCATAATTAAGACGCTCGGGACAGTCGTCTTGCGCGTAAGTACCGAACGGGCTTGAGGCGGAGGAAATGATTGATGATTATCATGATGTGCCAACATTCGTAATCCTATGCGCGCTGCTGCTTCCTTCCCATCCCACCTCCCATTAATATTCACTTCACCCGCGGTGCAATGCAACTAACCTTCCACGTCACAACTACTGCACTATCGGTAGCGACGGCACTTCAAGCCTTTGGGCCCCGTGCGCTAAGACAAATCGCAAAGTCAACCGCGGCGGTGGCGGCGTCGGCGGTCCGTTTGATTTCGGAAGCAAAAACAGCCGCGAAGCTAAAAATCGGTAAATCACTCATCAACGCGCACGAGTGTGGTGTAGCTTGTCCTCCATACTGCGCCGACTGATAAACGGTTTGTTTGCCGAACAAGTGTTTGCTTTGAGTGAGCTCCCCCAGCCCCCCAGCCCCCCACCCACACGGCTTGCTTTAAGTCAAAGGGCGCCTTCGAGTGAGAAAATCAATCACTAATTTATCGAAGCTTTCTCGCTCGGCTCCCGGTCCGCGCCATGTTTGCTATGATTGCGTGTGCTGTTTTCGTTTGCGTTGCTGTAACAAATAAGCGCATTCGTTGCGCGGGCTCTTGAGGGATGGCGAAGAATTTCAAAAAACAACAGCAAAAAAAGGGAAAGAATAACAGACGAACGGGCCACGTCCGCTTCATAAAAGAGCGGAACGCGGGTGTTAAGTGATCAAAGGGTTTCGGCAGGCAGAGACACCGCGCACCGAGCAGTCGTAAATTTGTCATCAACCGTTTTCTGGCGGCAGCAATTGCTTAGAAGTTTGTCACATGAAAGCCAAACCCCGTACGTACCGTACGTACCGTAAGGTGTTGAAATGGGCACATCAGTGCGGTTCTTCCTGCTTGCGCGGCGCAGAAGATGTAATTCTAACCTAATTAATCAACTTTCTGAGGCTGTTTCAAACAAAACAACCCGGCAAGTGCAGGGCAACTGGGTTGCCTGCTGACGAGCGGTGTAGGAAAACACATGTTTCTTGGCATGTTTCTTCGGTGTGAGAGAGATTAACAACGAGTGACCGATTTTTGGCATCGCATCGTGCAAGCCGCCTGCAGGGCTGTCAAGTTGTTGTGTTGTTTTTTGCACCAGAATGTCCACGGACACGTCTCGTCTCTGATGCGCGGCACCAGAACAGATTGTTTTACTTGGCATGGGATACTTACGAGTTGAACGGGTAGCCGAATGCCGCATCGTACGGATGGTATACGGAGGGATAAGGCCACGGAGCGCCACCGGCAGCGAGGTTTTCCTTCAGATCGATACCCGCGGCCTGTGGGGAGAGCAGATGAGAAATCGATTAGCACACGGCGGCAGCAACACCGGGAATTAAGTGAAAATAAATAGCAAACGATCCAAACTTCCGCATGTCGCAGCATGTGATTAATGGCTTAGGTCATAAATAAGACGTCGGTTTACAGGACAACCCAACAAGAAACACCACACCAAAAGCCGCAACTATTGGCCACTGATAACTGGAACACACTAATTGTGGAGCACTCGGTTCGGATTCAGTAGGGCACTCTAATTACTGTTATTTATGTTACCCACCGAACGCTTCTTGCTTTCGCTGCCACGCTGCCTGTTGCTTTCTTTTCGTGGCGGGCGAACATTATCAAAAATCGGTAGCCCACCGCAGACCCCGCAAGGGTCTGGACGCCAACCCAATTAAAATCACACATCCATCGTCGGCGGTTTTGGCACGCCGCGGTTGCGCTGCCTGCTCCAACGTGACCGTGGCCTTTGCGCGGAGACGCCACTCGAAAAACATCAAAATTCACTGGAACAAACACCGACAGGGAGCAAGCGCCAGCACCAGGGTCATGGGGTCAGGCGGCTGATAGGGTCGGCTGCCGTCAGCTGGTCCGGCAGGTCCGGAAAGACCGCACGGACGTGGACCGACACTTCGGGGTGCCGTGTGTTCGTTCCGTGATTGCTTCTGTTTCTTTGGACGCGATCGCGATCGGTCTTATCACCGGCTCCCGGGCGGAACGGTCGGTCGGTCGACGTTCGGATGATGCTGGCCCTCGGCAGCATCACGCCAATGGTGACGGCGCATGGTGGCTTCTGTAACGTTTACACTGAATCTGACACGTAATTAATTTTATTGAAAACAAATTACGAACAGGCTGCGCGCGCACAAACACACGCATGCGGCGAACATGATGATAGTGGTGGTGCTGGTGCTACTGCTGCTGGTGAGCCTGCAAGCCGATCCGAACCAATAACAACAAATACAGCAATATTTCAAACAAGTGGTAACATTTGTTTTTTCTGTTTGGTACATTCGGTTGTCATTCTGCTACAAACGTTTTATTTTTCCCCACTCGTAGCGGGTTTCTCCCGGCAGGCACTACATATTGCGCTGGCCGACAGACGCGGACCGATAAGGTCGAAGCGAAGGGTATAACACAACACATTTCCCAGTGATTAGAAGCGATCCGGTGCGCTTCGGTCCTTCTAAATCCCCCGGTGGTCCGGTGTGTCCGCTGCCACTGCGTGTACTTGGCTGTTTATTATTATTATTACTAAATAACACATTTGCCTGCCTGCCTGCTACTACTACTGCCTGCGTCCGATGAGGTCAGCCGGTGGTGTTAATCCTGCGCTGCATTAGCCTCGGCGTCGGGCACGCTCTGATACGCTGACACGTCCCAGGCGCGGTCTCACAGTGGTCAAACGAAAAAAAAAACGATCATGTCGATACGTTCCACCCGGTGCCAATCGGAAAGGCAAAGAACGTGCCGCGGCGCCTGACGAGTGCACAAAGTCTACGGCCATTCGGCGGCATCCATGAATGGGTGCGATTTTTTTGCAGTCATAAGGCGGTGCGATTCAAGTTGTACGGTTGGGCCCGAAAGTGTACACCTCACGATGACCTTTTTTGACGCCCGAAGTGCTCCCGTGCTGGACTAGAAACGATGGACAGCCGAATACATTGTATGGCTTTACGAGGAGAGTTTTTGGGACGCAGGAACTTTGTTTGTATTACTCAGATAATGAACAGATGATGGAGACGGGAGCGAAATTAAATCCTTTTTTTTGCTTTGGCAAATACTCGAGTTGTACTTGGGATTAATGCTCCCATTCGCTCCCATCAGGGATTCGTTCCGAGCGGACTCCGGGGGATCCAATTCTCTTGTTTATAGAATACCAATTATACCAATTCAAATTGTGTGAATTTGAATATTTTATATGAAATACAAATTAATAACAAATGAAAACCTATTTTCACATAGCGATTTCAATATGTAACAAAAATGGGTATTTCCCAAATAAAACTTCGTTGGATCGGTGTACTTTATCGCAGAAATCGTTTGCACTTATACGCTTCGGCATTTGTTTTATAGTATTCAACATTTAACTTTGTATTGCAACATGTTATGTTTTTTAAATTTAATAAAAATTGAAATCGAAGACTTAACCTTATTATTCGTTTATTAAAAAACGAATAAATGCATCATCCGAGATTAAAATTTGATCCAAGGCCAAACCTCCAACCGCGAACTAATTATGACAAATCTGATTTGAATCTATACAGATTGCGATCTCAAGGGATCCCTAAAAATCTTAATTCGTATCTCAGTCAGAACAAATCCGAACCCCAATCCCGGATCTGAATCCCAATGAGGTCTCAGTTCCGGATTCGAATCTACGCGATCCGACTAGGGATCGATGCCTCGAATCTGATCCGTATTCAATTTCCCACTTCTACTAGTGATGCATTTTTTGTTGTATCTTTTCCCAACAATAGATGTCTGTAGCTTGGTAAATTTTAATTTATTTTTTTTTGCATTTTCTTACTAAAATGGTAAAATGCTAAATTGCTATCACAAGATTAAAAATGACAATTGAAATGCTTCAAATCAACTTGAAACGGAGAAGTTATAGTTACTTTATTCGGTCGATCCAACATGCATTATAAGCCTGAACAACGAACCAGACAACCAAACCGCATCGAACTAGAATGCAAAATAGAGCTTTAAATCTCAGACGAGTTTTCCTTTCATTTTGTAGAATAATATCGGTGTTTTCAAGATGCATTGTAATGCATCTTACTAATGTAACTAGTAAGCTGCCTGTAGTTCATGTTTTTGCCTCGAAACAAATCAAACTTCTATGGCACAACCTTGGTTTGTACAGGGCAGCCCCGTACTAAGTTATCCAAACAAACCCTCGGCCCTTTCCCCCAGCGAAACCTAAACGTGACTTCGTCGACGATTACGCATGCAAAGACAAATTTCCTTACAAATGCATCCTTAACCTCGAACGCCGGATTTGCTCTTATTACTCGCACCAAACAAAATCTAACATCAGTTGCACTCGTGCTCGACGCTGCCAAAAGTGGGTTTAAACCATTCTCCCGTCACGATAGCGCGCGCGAGTTTGCAGTAAAAAGTACATACGGTGATACTGCCCAACTGGTAGCAAACAAACAACCGAACAAATCAACAAACAAACAAGACCGAGCAGACAAGACAGACCGAAATCGTAAATCCTTGCGACGGTGCCGGTGCGTTAGGTCAATCGCAACTGTTGGTAAATTTCGCTCCACTTTTTTGCTCCCAACCTGGCACGTTCCGATAGCGTTCCGGGGCGGGGAATAAAGTAATGTAGTGTATTTTATGTTTGTGCAGCACCGACACCGTGTAAAAGCATTTCGTTCCTAGACTCTAGTGTGTGTGTGTGTGAGTCCCGGTAATAGGATTGCGTGCATTTTCGTCGTGTTTCGACCGCCGCAGCAGACGACGTGCGACGTGCACATTATCCAACAATCACGACCGGTATGTTGGCATTTGCACGCGTGCATCTAAAAAAGCATCGCCGTGTAAATAAAGCGCGGGCCAGGGTCGCGCACCAGGGCGAACGGTACAGAGAAATCATTCATAATTTTTGCAAATAATAAAATAAACACCAACAGACAGACGCAAGCAGCAGCAAGCGAAATGAAACGAAGCAAACGAAGGAAAGATTTGTATCATTTGCGTTTCGTTCGCCCGGTCGGTTATGATAACTTGAGTAGCATAAACACCAATACAGGCCCAACACGAGCGACCCATTTCGAGTACGTGACTTCGGGGGCTAAATAAATCGGCCGCAGGTTCCCTCCCCGTATAGCACCCAGGCAGAGCTGAACTAATATTTCTTTATGCTTCGTACGGTTTTCAGCAGCGAAAGCAGCAGCCGCAGCAGCAGCATAAAGATCGCATTTGATCGATTGACCGCAGATCGACTCCAGCGCATAGAAACAGATCACGCTCGACACGGCGCAGCAATTGTGGCGGACGTGGTGCACGTTGCAAACAGTTTATGTTATTGTATGAGGCGAACCGTGTTCAAACAGGCCATATTATGTTAGCGTAGTTTACAATACAAACAACCACCACCACCACCACCACCGGTGGCCGATTACGCCCGATCAGCATCGTCTGGAGTCGATCTACCGCGTCGATTTACCGCGTCGGCCCTCGTGGCCCCTTCGTGCTCCTGCTCGGTACACCCGGGGCAGGAGGACCTCACAAGACGCGACGCGAAATGTTTGTTTGATTGTTGTACATCTCCGGGGAGAGTTTCACATTGAACGACCCGCATCCCGGGGGGAGGCCGCGCGAGGGCATAAAACAATTGTCATTTGTCCACGTCCTGCCTGTGTGGCATTTTATCGCACGGAACAATGCGCCGACCGACGGCGCAGATGGCGCAGTCAAATGAAGTCATAAAACTACGGAGCTCTCGCGGTCATCATCATCGTAAACAGGTTGTAAACGCGCTAAGTCGCGTATTACCGCGTGCGGCGTATGCACTGAACGGAACGGAATCTTTCTCGGGCGAGTTCCATCGAGGGATCCGTCGGGTGGGGTTAAAATTGGGAACATCCCGAAGAACCGAACGCGACACGAACGCGGAAACATATAATTGAAGTATGTGTTTTTTTTCCTCTACTTTTGTTTCAAAACGTAAACCTTCTCATGCTCCGTCTGTGCGCGATGTTTCGTTCTGTTGCATCCTGTTTGGGTTGTTCATAAATTATGCATGCATGCACGGGTGTTTAAGTGCCCGAACCATCCGCTGCACTCGTCGCGAGAGACATCCCAAGCGGAAGGGGGCCGAGAGCAGAAAGCACTTTTTCCACCGTTTGACGGAAGGCGAAGTAAAAGTTAGTTTCGATGGACGGGAACGCTTTCCCGGCCGAGTTCCATCTTTTTACGCCCGGCGCTCCGACCATATTGCCCTGGAGTCTGTCGGGAAGATGGTTAAGATAAATTATACGTGCATAAAGGTAATTTTTATTTTTATTGCTGTCATATTTTCCGCCTCTCCGTCCTCCCAGTGTGTGTGTGTGTGTGTGTGTTGACGTATGGACCCGTCACTTAAGTATTGGGATAATGTATTCCCCGTCGGGTACGCTGCTTAACATTTCAAACTCATCATGACTTCATGATCCAGTGTGTGTGTGTGTGAGTCCCGGTAATAGGATTGCGTGCATTTTCGTCGTGTTTCGACCGCCGCAGCAGACGACGTGCGACGTGCACATTATCCAACAATCACGACCGGTATGTTGGCATTTGCACGCGTGCATCTAAAAAAGCATCGCCGTGTAAATAAAGCGCGGGCCAGGGTCGCGCACCAGGGCGAACGGTACAGAGAAATCATTCATAATTTTTGCAAATAATAAAATAAACACCAACAGACAGACGCAAGCAGCAGCAAGCGAAATGAAACGAAGCAAACGAAGGAAAGATTTGTATCATTTGCGTTTCGTTCGCCCGGTCGGTTATGATAACTTGAGTAGCATAAACACCAATACAGGCCCAACACGAGCGACCCATTTCGAGTACGTGACTTCGGGGGCTAAATAAATCGGCCGCAGGTTCCCTCCCCGTATAGCACCCAGGCAGAGCTGAACTAATATTTCTTTATGCTTCGTACGGTTTTCAGCAGCGAAAGCAGCAGCCGCAGCAGCAGCATAAAGATCGCATTTGATCGATTGACCGCAGATCGACTCCAGCGCATAGAAACAGATCACGCTCGACACGGCGCAGCAATTGTGGCGGACGTGGTGCACGTTGCAAACAGTTTATGTTATTGTATGAGGCGAACCGTGTTCAAACAGGCCATATTATGTTAGCGTAGTTTACAATACAAACAACCACCACCACCACCACCACCGGTGGCCGATTACGCCCGATCAGCATCGTCTGGAGTCGATCTACCGCGTCGATTTACCAATACGTCCAATTGATTTATTTATGAGCTTTGCAGTTACATGCTTTTGCAAACACATACAAGCAAAGAGTCGAGGCGTACAGGTCGTGGCTCCAATCAGTACGCGTTTTAAATAGATTAACACCTTGGAACGATCGTTTGGAGAAATTGAGCTGCTAACAAGCCCGAAGACGCCAAACGACACACGGCTTCTAGCGTCGTTTCGATTCCCAGAAGAGATCGTTTTCTCTCTGATTCGCTGTGATCGAAACAACCCGCATCTAATGGGAGGAGAACGCCCCGAAAGGAGAGGCGTAACAAAAATCCTCTTTAAAGCTCAACCGCTTAACTACACACTTTTCATTCCTTTATGCTCATCAAATGGTAGCTTGTGTTCAGGTTCGTGGTGCGCTGCGAGCGACAGGGAGGCGAGTGAAATGTAAACAGAACGTCAAAAAATTTATAGTTATCATGCATTTTATTAACAAGCCTTGAATTTATGATACTGTTTAGTTTACTTTTCCCTCACCTTCCCACCTGCGGCCCAAACCGCGGCAACCTCACCGGGAACAACAACGAGCGTTAAAAGCTCGATCGCGATCGCCCGTCTTCGGCGCGATATTCATTCATGTTCGTTGTAAGCTGCCCGGGATCAAACAAAACAAACATCGGCTCGCGCAGCATCGAACGCAGCGAACGTGTGGACGTTCCGAGTGTCCGCTCCGATCGTTCCCGTCTTTATGGAGGCATCGAAAGCGCTCGGTAACGGCAACCGAAACGCGCCCGGATCGGGAGGAAACAATCGAACGCGAATCATTTCGTTCCACCCCGCTGCGTTATGTTCTCTGTCGTGTTGCGCCGTTTGCTGTGGCAGCTCTACACCTTCGCTGTTCCGCTCGCTTCACATTCCGAGCTGCGGGCGACGGTACGGTACGGTTTCCCGAGCGGTTCCATTCATGAAAAACACAACGTCCACCGGGTGAGGCTTAACGAACGCAGACGAGGCAGCGTTTGGGAGCGAGAAAAGTGGATTAAACACACACACACACGGATTAACACCTTGGAACGATCGTTTGGAGAAATTGAGCTGCTAACAAGCCCGAAGACGCCAAACGACACACGGCTTCTAGCATCGTTTCGATTCCCAAAAGAGACGATCGTTTTCTCTCTGATTCGCTGTGATCGAAACAACCCGCACCTAACGGGAGGAGAACGCCCCGAAAGGAGAGGCGTAACAAAAATCCTCTTTAAAGCTCAACCGCTTAACTACACACTTTTCATTCCTTTATGCTCATCAAATGGTAGCTTGTGTTCAGGTTCGTGGTGCGCTGCGAGCGAAAGGGAGGCGAGTGAAATGTAAACAGAACGTCAAAAAATTTATAGTTATCATGCATTTTATTAACAAGCCTTGAATTTATGATACTGTTTAGTTTACTTTTCCCTCACCTTCCCACCTGCGGCCCAAACCGCGGCAACCTCACCGGGAACAACAACGAGCGTTAAAAGCTCGATCGCGATCGCCCGTCTTCGGCGCGATATTCATTCATGTTCGTTGTAAGCTGCCCGGGATCAAACAAAACAAACATCGGCTCGCGCAGCATCGAACGCAGCGAACGTGTGGACGTTCCGAGTGTCCGCTCCGATCGTTCCCGTCTTTATGGAGGCATCGAAAGCGCTCGGTAACGGCAACCGAAACGCGCCCGGATCGGGAGGAAACAATCGAACGCGAATCATTTCGTTCCACCCCGCTGCGTTATGTTCTCTGTCGTGTTGCGCCGTTTGCTGTGGCAGCTCTACACCTTCGCTGTTCCGCTCGCTTCACATTCCGAGCTGCGGGCGACGGTACGGTACGGTTTCCCGAGCGGTTCCATTCATGAAAAACACAACGTCCACCGGGTGAGGCTTAACGAACGCAGACGAGGCAGCGTTTGGGAGCGAGAAAAGTGGATTAAACACACACACACACGGGGTGAATCGAGCTTCCCCGCTGGAACAAACAGGCATTTTGGGCAAGATTTGAGGCTTCACCAGGAGATCGCCGCGGCGACATAAATTGATTGGGCATTATTCATAAATTTTTCGGTGGGTAACGTACGAACGGTGCGTTTTTCTCTCCGTTACCGGTCCGGGGCCTGATCGGCACCGATGGCTGGGAAGTAGGCAGCCATCGTTTCCGGCGAGTAGGGCGCACTGTACATCGAGAGCGGAACACCGCCCGGACCGGCAATCCCGGCACTGGCGAGCCGCTGGTAGCTGATGAGATCGTACTGACACGAGCACACGGTCTGGCCGGAGATGGGATCGGTGAAGATGGGCCGTCCCGTGTCGCAGCAGCGTCCACCGGATCCGCCGCCACCACCGGCCGCCCCACCCGGACCCGACGTCGGTGGGCCGGACGTGGCCGAACAGGGGGACGCACTCCGGGCACTCGGGGGCACTGTCGTGACGGCCATCGCGACCGGCGCTGTCGGTGGAGATGATGGCGCAGACGGAACTGTCGGTGTAGTGCTCTGAAAGGAAGCGAGAGTGATAGGGGCGACATTAATACACATCAGCGAACGCAGCGAACATACAATTTTAACTGCCTCATCAACGTGCGCAGAGGTTGGGAACAAATTATTGCACGCTTGAAATTACTCCGCAAACAACCCTGCAACGCTCGGGCGCAAGTGCGCAACTCACTTTTTTCTCCCTTCGTTCTTTCCACGAGCGGGTGGCAACGTGCGGCGGTAAACCCGTCCCGCGGACCTCGCGCACACCTCCGACATCCACTTACACGCAAACGACAAGAACACGCACCTGAAGGAACGCAATAATAACATGATTAAGCCGCAAGCAATCGACGTGCATGCATGTGGCCGGTCGGCCGGCCGGGCCTGATATTGGCAACTGTCAACCGCATGTCAAATGTCAGAATCAATCGTGACAGACATAATCACCAGCCACCAGGTCTCCTGGGCTGGATGGGTGAAGAGGGGATCCTCCAGCGGTAGGATATATATAGACAAAAAAAAGCCTGATATTGGCAACTGTCAACCGCATGTCAAATGTCAGAATCAATCGTGACAGACATAATCACCAGCCACCAGGTCTCCTGGGCTGGATGGGTGAAGAGGGGATCCTCCAGCGGTAGGATATATATAGACAAAAAAACCCACGCTCACACACAGCAACCTACCCAGTTCTCTCCAAAACGGCACTCCTGGCAACGCTCGGTTTCTAACGCCCGCGTGGATCCCGCCGATCCGAGTGGAAGAAAGGTGCGAGGCGCGCTTGGCAAATATGGCTCCCTCGTCCCGTGTAAAGCTCCGTATCAATATTGACTCTATAAATCACGTACGCATATAAAGTGAACCAATTTAATGTAATTACAAATACCGCGGTCCTCACGATCGATAACCGTGGACGGTTTCTGTCCAGCCGTCTTTCTCTCTCTCCGGGGCCTGATCGGCACCGATGGCTGGGAAGTAGGCAGCCATCGTTTCCGGCGAGTAGGGCGCACTGTACATCGAGAGCGGAACACCGCCCGGACCGGCAATCCCGGCACTGGCGAGCCGCTGGTAGCTGATGAGATCGTACTGACACGAGCACACGGTCTGGCCGGAGATGGGATCGGTGAAGATGGGCCGTCCCGTGTCGCAGCAGCGTCCACCGGATCCGCCGCCACCACCGGCCGCCCCACCCGGACCCGACGTCGGTGGGCCGGACGTGGCCGAACAGGGGGACGCACTCCGGGCACTCGGGGGCACTGTCGTGACGGCCATCGCGACCGGCGCTGTCGGTGGAGATGATGGCGCAGACGGAACTGTCGGTGTAGTGCTCTGAAAGGAAGCGAGAGTGATAGGGGCGACATTAATACACATCAGCGAACGCAGCGAACATACAATTTTAACTGCCTCATCAACGTGCGCAGAGGTTGCTCATCGGAAGCTTTTCATGGTGGGGAACGAAAAAAAAAACAACAGACCCCTGTAGGTTTTATAACTTGTCTTCACCACCTACGCTACATATATGCGCGGGTGTATGATTTTTTTTTGTTGCGCTTCCAAAGTGGTGTACGAAAAAAACTGATGGTCACTTTCGGTCGGCTCGGTGCATTTTCTTCGCCATGTGGCACCCAGCACGAGGGGAGGATTAAAACCACAAAAAGGGCGCCCTCGCGCCAAGTCACACAGATTTTGTACATAATGTCCCAATGTACTACGGTTTTGGTTTCGTTTTTGTCCC
>KZ072118.1:69602-80243 GCA_002091845.1 Anopheles cracens
GAAAAATACCCAACCGGAAAAAAGTCCACAGCCTGCTTCAGATGATACAATGCGAGAGATACTGTGGAGGGAGTCAGTCGTTCACATCGCAGATGAGTTTTTGCTTGGTTGGAAACAGTATTTTTTCGGTACTGCCATACGGAGCGTTGTCATTTTCCCCACGGATGGCCCGAAAGTATCTCCGTGATCCAGATCATTCCATCTTTCCACTGGAGATAAAGCTTCTCGGGAGTTTTGAGGCAGCAAAAAGCATCCCTAAAGTTGGCAACAGATTTCATACCAGCATGTTGTACCTAGCCTAGTTAACACATTGTTTTTGTTCCGTTTCTGTATAACACACGTAGCTTTTGCAAGTGAGAAGATGGAAATGTAAGCTCATGACGCGTTAGTGAAAAACTTACCGCCGGATTTGCGTAGAACGGGGCCTGATCGGCACCGATGGCTGGGAAGTAGGCAGCCATCGTTTCCGGCGAGTAGGGCGCACTGTACATCGAGAGCGGATGCCGGGGCCTTGACAAAACCTGTGAGCACCGATGTTCGACAACATGCAACGGCCACACTGTGTGTAATGAACTCACGCGCATGTTTGTCCCGACCGCCACCGGATCTAGGGTGGGTCCGCTAGTGGATGTGGGATGTATTTTTCCTCGTTTTTCTTTTCTGCATGCACGGTTTGGAGTCAGCAGAACTTTGGGGTATACTTTAGTATTACCCATTGCTACTTATAACTGGACATATATTGAGAACTGAGATAAGAAGATCAATAGTTTGGTTCATCCAATAAATAAATGACTTAAATATAGTATTGACTCTTCGTCCCTGGATAATGACCTCGCAGATTATGTTGCCACAGTCTGGTTGTGGTGATGTTTTGTAAAAGAAGCAGAGAAAAAAGCACATACACACATATCCAAGCATGTAATAACTTTACGCTCGCCAAACAACGCGTCCAAACCAAACAATGTTCACGCGCGCAACAGTTGAACGCGAAAGCAGCATACGATGTCCACAAATTAGGCCCGTGATTGCGCGCTGGCAGCAGACCCGCGAGCACACGGTCCTTTAGCGCATTAGCACCAGGCCACAACAGGGACCGTGCAGCATATCCAGGTGCAGGCAGACGGGCAGACCGGGCGGGCAGGTCAGGTAAAAAGCACTCAAACGAATCCGATACGCGGCTCAGGTACGTGTGCAAATGCTAACATTGGCGAGGACGAACATGCCTCGCGCAATATTTACACACTGTTCGAAGTCCGTGTGGCTTGTGTGTGTTCTGTTCAGAATGTGAGTTCATGATGTTGCGTTTCGACCCTGGGGAAGGGGATATACATGTTTGCCCAACCATCGGAAACGCTTCGCAGTGCAGCATAAACGTGCCTATGGAATGCATTCTAGGTAGCTTAGCTAATGCATTAAAAGAAACGACTTCGAATAAAGTTTTAGCCTAAAGTAATAGAAATTCCTCTCACTAACATCTATATCTATATTTCTGTGAGGTTTCCAGTTGGGTTATCTTTCTTCAACAACTGGGAGCAAACCGTTGAAGTGTTGCCCAACAAGCAACCTGAACGGTTGACAAGCCTTGAACTCGTACTTCACGCACCCAGCCTGTTGCTGGCCTTGTCCCGGTGCGAGCCGCGAGCAATTCAAGCCGCTCAGTACGAACCCTATTCCGGAAGCTCCTCAAGTGTACAAGCACGAACATCAAAAACTAAACTACCGCTCCGGGCGACTGACAACTCCCAGCAGCGCGTCCCATTGTCACCAATTGCGCTCACTCGACTCGTACGTCTTATCGAACGTACCGGGCGAGATGACCGATCTATCATTCCCGGGGCCGTTCGAGTGAACAAGCTCGTTTTCACCTATTCGACACTTATCTAGCACCTTCAAGAAAGCTGCTAACCGTTTCGAACCGATACACGGGTCCGTGTGTGTGTGTTGTCCGTGTGCGCGAGCGTGTGCGACCCGTGTTCCGGACAAAGTACGCCGTGTTTTGTCGTGTCGTTGTCCGATGTCAGGCTTGTCCGGGCCAATAAGTTGACTGATTGATAAGCAGAAAATTGATTGAATTTCCCTTCACGGGTGCCGTTGGAAGACATCCAAAAGGTCCGGGGTTCAGGGCGTCGGGCGGAATGGGGACAACGATCGAGTGTATCGCTTGCCGTGTCTTAAAGAAATCCACTCGCACATTAGGAACAAGGAACGGCGGCTGTTGATTGAAACTATGTCCCCGAAAACGTGTCCGTGGTTCGTTCGATGGTTTAAATAGATTCAAGAGTTTGAAAAATAAAGTTGAATTGAAATTAATAGCACCCGCATCGAACTACATCGACAAACCCCACGCGATTGGTTCGGGGAGGGTTTTTTTTTCGTTGGAAAAGTGGAGCAGAGTGGAACATAAATTGAACATAAAACCCAATTACAAAACGACCGGCCGAAATTAATCCAGCACCCTGGGACCTTCCCGGTCTCCCCGAAAACTTCAATCCATCGATCAGTGAGACATACACACACACCTCGGCGAAAGCTCGATCAAACCCTTAACGCGCCCCGCATACGTGCGCTTGCGGTGTTCCCGAAGCTTTCGTCGCCTGCTTTGGGATGCGATGACAGTTTAAAGCGTTGGAATTTGTCTGTAAACAGTCGTCGGTGGGTCACGGGTTGCGGAGGCGGACCGTGGCGTCTAGTGTTTCACAAAAAGGCACGCCGCCAGCGGCAAAATAGGCAATAGAGGTTCACGGTGCCCGGATCGAAACCCGGGGCAGAAACCGTCGACGAAGCGATCCTGCCGCGGCCTACTCGGATTGTGTTTTATTAATTTTTTATTTTGTCATTTGTCCACCTTTCTCTTCCTCTCTCTTTCTCTCTTTCTCTTTCTCTTCTGTAGCACCCGGTGCGGTAACTCAACACGAGGTCAATCGAGAGGCAAGGACGCGCACGAAACGGAATCGACAAATGGCCATTTTCAATAAAATTCTTGTTTCCCAGCGCTTATTTATTCAAAACGAAGCACTTCTGTCCTCGGGTGCGCTCTCTCTCTCTCTCTCCTTCTCTTTGCGGGCCGCTAAGGTGACGGCATGGACAAGTGATCGGTAACATCACGAGCGCTGGAGCAGGGTGAAGGGCAGATGACAAACTCTGCGTCTCTCGCACCGGCGGCCCGGGAGATCAAACACCTTTTTGCCGGCGCTCGGTGGCGGTGGAGTTGTTGGGATGAAAATTGACACTAAAATAACGACAACGATGACGACAGGCCGGCCGCTACGCTGAGTGTCCGGGACACGGATGGGGAGGCTGCGACCGTATCCTAAGCAGTATCTTGAAATCTTGATACGTCCCGCTATGGTGGTGGTGGTGGCGCAGGCGCAGGTAAAACACGTACCAGCGAACCAGACGATCGTGAGGAACGTATCGACGAAACGACCTCAGCGCGTCGGCGAACGGGTTCAGCAAGGGGCAGACCGGCCAAAGGACGGTCGAGGCGAAATAACATCGGGAAGACGACGGGCGCACCAAATGAAGCAGAAACTTGCGACGAATAAAGAAAAAAACGACGATAGAATTGAGTGGTGGTGAGTTGTCGGATAATGTCGGTGAAGATGAAGAACAGGATAAATCAAAATGCAAACAACCTCCTGCTATATGCACGGGGCAAACAGGACGGAAATTCTTGGCGGACACCTTAAAGGATAACGCACGGATTCTTTTCGGGTTTGAAATCTCAAATACTTGCCTTATAAAAAAGTAGCTCTGACCGCGCAAGGGTGAAGAAGCGACACCCACGCGGCATAAAATTGGTTTCACTGCTCTGTCACTCTACGCTAAAGTGCTTTTAAATGATGCTATTGATTAAACAAGCGCCACCAAGCGCACACTAGATTTACGTCCGGAGCACATCGCGCCGTTCGCCAGATGGCGCCACATATTTCCATTTTACTGTGTTCCCTCCTCCAGTGGCGGACAAGCACCAAACACTCGTGCGGAGCGCGACGCTTCGAGGACCTTGGCGGGAGGGGCTGACGCGCACCGTGCCATATAATCGAATATGTGTGATTTTTACGACCTATTCCGAATGCGCGCGGGAACGTTTTTACTGTTGCGGGGGCACCGGAGGACACCGAGCCATCTGGGTAAATATTTTTATTTGCCCAACATTTTCCAGTCAGATTTTCAACCGTATCGGTTTTTGCGGCTTTGCCCTGGGGCGTTCCAGCCAGGCTAGGAAGCCCTCCTCCCCTCGAAGATGAAGCTCACAACGAAAGGGAAACAGGGAAACTCGTTCACTTGCCGGCCATTTATTAATTTGCCCTTCCCCGGCACCGCAAAAACCGAAAGCCACTCATGCATAACTGATGATGTGTGTATGTTTTGAAAATTTTGTCGGAACCGTGAAATAATATTTTAATCGGATTACGCTTTACATTTTATGTTTACTACTAGTTTTGCCCTGCATCGCCCGGGCACGGCCTCGGGAGTCCCACGGGAGGACCGGGAGCGCCTTTTGTTCGACGATTTGCGTCGTGTCTCAGCGTGTGTGACTGTGCGACTTTTGTAATCGGCTGTGCGAACGAACAGACATAAAAAAAGAACAAACCTGGCGTTGAACCAGAAACACGGAAGCACCCCGGGACGCGCCAGAGCCCAGCACTGGGAAGAGTGGGAATTTGTTTCTAATTGCACATATTTCAGCGCTTAGCTTCCACTGGTGGCCAACATAATGGCAGGCACGAATGCTCGAAAGAGTTCGCTAAGCCTTTCGGGGGAAGAGAAAAAAAAGGTGAGAAAATGCTGATTCGAATAGAGACGCACGGCCAGCATTTATCTGCCAACAAAGGCAGCAAACAAAAGCGCAAACGTTTAAGACCACGCCCAGCTCGAGATACCCGCTCCCTCTGTTTGTGGCAGTTAACGGAGGAGAACACCCAGCAATTATGCTGGAAGTTCGACCCACATTAAATAAACAAAAAACAACCCCTAATGCGCGAGAACGAATGTAGTCGTTCGGCGTATCTCACACACAGCCACAGGAAGGGACGGAGAAGCAACAAAGATGGTTGTGTTGTTGTTTTTCAGAGGCACATAAAAAATAGTATCCAACCGCTACACTCAACACTTCAAACGGTAGTGATCTTCGTAACGACTGGCGATCACGCTGGTGTGTGTGTGTTTTTTTATGCTGCGAGCGACAGAGAAAGCATGTGGCGAGATTGAGGAGGGTACAATTTTCGATACATGTGTAACTACACGAAACTAGACGTTCACGCTTCGGTTGCTCCTAGCAACGTCGGGAGTTTCATCGAAAAAACAAACGGACGCACGGAACTGCGAAGCGATATAGGAGGGAACCGTGGAACACCGTGCTAAGCAAATAATCGTTTTCTTCTTTCTTTCGTTTTCCCTATTCGAATTTCCCTCTCTTTCTTTTTCACTATTTTGCAACGCGCGCGGCTATGCCCGCCAGCCGGTAGCTCGCCTCTCCTCTCGAAAGCATAAAATATGAATTATATACCAGCCATTGCAGCGGGCAGCATCATGGTTTCCGTCGTTCGCGATCGCGCTCTATCAAAGCGTAGAAAAGAAGGAGGGAGAGAGAGCAAGAGAGAGATCAGCAGCAACCAGCGTTGCTGGCAGTCGGAACGAAAGCTGGCTCCGAACGAAAAGGGCAGTCATTAATTGTAATGATCGATTCATTTTTCCTCTCTCTCCCCGGTTCGGTGCGTTCCAGCCAGGCTAGGAAGCCCTCCTCCCCTCGAAGATGAAGCTCACAACGAAAGGGAAACAGGGAAACTCGTTCACTCGTTCACTTGCCGGCCATTTATTAATTTGCCCTTCCCCGGCACCGCAAAAACCGAAAGCCACTCATGCATAACTGATGTATGGGAGGCTTTGTGCAGCGGAGCTGAAGTAATTTGACATCGTAGCGCACACACATACACCGCAGCGTCTTGCTGTGCCCCCCCTCCCCACCCCTTGTCCCTGACTCCTGCCAGGGAGTAAAGGCAAGATGGCCGATCGGGCCGGTATTGAATATCATCGCGGCGCGAGTGAGTGCGTTCGGCAAGCAGAGCGATTAAGTGATCGAGTTTTATCGAGATATCCCATGCGTGGGGTTACCGTGCCGTGCCATGACGCGCCGCTGATCGTTTCCATTGTCGTCGCGGGATCGTCGGCAGGTCGTTGTTATTGTCGGTCGTTGCGGAGGGAAATTATCGTTGGCATCAGCGACAATTGTAATGGCTCAATCGGATGCTCAATTCAATTGGACTGAGTCGTGGTGAAGTATATGCTCCATTTTGGAGTTGTACACACAGTCTCGGACAAGACATTCGCAACTTAAATGCTGCATTCATTGGTTACAATATGAATGTGTGTTTTTAAGTTGTAATTTCGATTAGTAATCCGTATTTCTTTACCGGCCCGTGTATTTATTACACACACAGAGCGCCGTGATCATGCATCCCCAAAAGAGCCCGCGTTTGCTGGGCCCGGGGATTAGTTTGCAATTGTAAAACAATACCTTCACCCGCCATCGCTGCTGCTGCTGCTGCTGCCGGAGCGGAGAGAAACTGACGCCAGCGGCTTACAACACGACATGACTTCAATTCGTGGTGAACGAGTGAGAAACAGCGACACAAAAGTCAGCAAGCAGTGGTGAGCAGATCCTAGCGCAGTGATACCTGAAACGTTGATGCGCTGCTGTGGTGGTGGTGGCGAGATTGCGCACACCGGTGCCCATCATGCCATCATCTCGTGCGGAGTGGTAGGCGAAATGAAAGCCTATTAATTAATTAAAGTTTTAACATCCAGTGTCATGTCTCGTGCGCATTAACTACTCGTTTACCACGAGTTGACGAGTATGACGCAAAACAAGTAACGCGAACGCTCGCCGACACACACAATCGGACGGTTTGTAACAAAGTACGGGTAGGTGGCTTACAAATGATCCGCCGCTCGTCGGGGTAGATCCTCCGATTGTGTAGTAGTGGATTAAAGTTACTACCCCGGTAGGTCCCCTACACGGTGTGTTTACATTCGCCGGTACAAGCTGAAAATGAGGATAGGCTCACGCCGTAGCTTGGAATGCCCTTCGAAACGCTAGATGTAACATTTTTTAAGTTATTCCAGAACTCACTTCGACTTCGAGTGAATTTCTGATGAGTCGCCTTCGACTCATCCCCAGGAGGCAACCGGGCGTGGTGAAGATATGCCCATTACAGTTCCATCCGTCTCACGCCGGCCGCCTATCGTGGGGTGGTTAGTGGCTTTGAAAACTTGATTTATGTATTACACGATCATAAATTAACAGCAAATAAGGCTACCGACGTTTTATAGACGCCCGTAAGCCGTAAGCGAACGAGCGTGGCACCGAGAGTCATCACGACGCACCGACGCCGGGCAAAACAACGGCCAGATATTCCACCGATATCTAGGAACATTCACAGCCAACCACACGCGGCCACCTAAAGAGGAAACGAAACGATCGATAAAATTAATACCAACATCGGTTTTAACATTCGCCACCGGTCGATAAATGGTAAACGTTATGGTCCCGGTGGCTAGTTAGCCGGCGCGATCATCATCATCCTCACCCTGAGCCGCTCATGATCATCGGTGCGTTATTATCGCCATCGTCATCGCGGGCGGTGGTAATCAAACCGGTGACATTGTGGAAAGGTGTGGTTTTTTTTCGGGATGAGCGAAGTGAGCCATTACAAACACACCCGCACCCCACAAGGGCCCCAGTTGCCCCAGGGACCAAGGTGCAGAAAGCGAATCTTTCCGGACCAGGCGCGGTGTCCAATCCGTCCGCATCGGTACGATCGATTCGATCGATCGATCGATCGGTCGGGACGATAAAACTGAACAGAAAACAAGCCCGACCCGGCGGCACGACAAATGTGCGTACGCTTGTGTGCGTGTGTGTTTGATGATCGGTCGCTTGTGTGTGAGGCCGCGATCGGCCATAAAATATGACCATTAGCGGTATTAATCTTCTCCGCTTCCGCCGGGTGAAGTTGGAGGGTTTTGTTGTTGTTGTCGTTGATGAAAATCTAATACTTCAGCGGTGCTGCGCCGAAGCTTTCGTCGTGTTCCAGTGGGCGATCACTCCGCGGTGGAGGGTGCTGATCTGTCGTACAACATGAACTCACGGATGGTACGCGGGATGCCTATTTGAATAACAACCGGGCGCGCAGGGATGGGAAAATTTATGTCCCTGTCGGTCGTAGGCCAGCCACGAGAGGTTCGGTCGAAAGTTGTTGAAGGCACAAACCGGTCTTTATTGGGCGGTCAGCGGCGATAATAATCCCGCCGATGGTAGGCTTTGCGTTCGATCGATCAGGCTGGCCCGATTTCCCCATTTGCATGTGTGTGTGTGTGTGTGATCATAGCGATTGCTGCTCATTTTCTAAACAAGCACAATAAAACAACCGATAACACGGCGAACAATGCGTACCTTTTTCGGGCGGAATGGGCTGTTGCGTGATATTGTCCCCCGCACGTATTCTAAGTCGCCTTTTACTACTTAATCTGGCTTGGGCTGCGTGAGCTCATCAGTCCGTTGGATGAGTTTAAAGCAGGCCATCTTTTTATAGTGTGGCAATGTTAAGGTACGTACAGCAGGAAAACAACAAAAGACTCTAATTAATGCCAGTGTTTATAAAGTTTGCATATGAAGTAAAGAATTCATGTCGTATTCTGTAACTATTTTTCAAAACTTTTATGTATATGTCCTTGTTGTCAAAAACAAAAACAAGGTATTTATAATAAACTTACTCTGAGGATCGTTTTCAAACTTTGGAATGCTTTCGTAACCTAATTCCACATATATTTGTCGTCAGGAATCATGACTAAAAACATTTTTTTCTTGCAGTCAAGTTCGACGGCATATCCTAGACATGTGAACAGAGTCTACATATTTAATAATGATTGATTTTATGTTGTAGATTTAATCATTAATTTACATTGAGTAGGTCTATCGAGGTTTTCGATACGATGTTTGACTATACCATATGAGATTGACAAACATTAAATTGAACGGAGTCGTAGATGTTTTTCGAAGAATATATTCAGACATATCGAAGTCGCACAAATCCATGAGAGTATTTGATTCACTTCACATGAGTTGCAATGGATCGTCTAGTCCACAACTTTTCCTAGTACGATCATAACTGCAGACTGCAGCAAGGAGAGCTATAAGAATCTGTTAAAGATCCAAATGCTTCGAAAAAAAGCATTTCGCAACGTGCTACATCTGTATCCTTCGTTTCCTCAAACGCAACACGCACACTGCCACATATTCTAAAGGCTCGTAGCAAAACACTCCATAACTCCAGAGACAACAAACGTCCTGCAGAGAGTGTGTGGCGATGTTTTGTTCCGTTTCCTCGCCCGGAAACACAAAAGCTTCGAGATGCCGACAGGATTAGGAAGAAATCAAACCGAGACCACCGGGGAAAATGAACCGACGCGGTGCGAACCGTTCTCACGTACCGTACCTCCTGCCATCCAGCCCGGTCCCATGGGAGTCATTTTCAACGGACTGTCACCTTCGCCGTTCGGTCGCTCCATTTCGAGTGTATCTACGTACGTGCGCTCCGCTCTCGTACGCCAAGGGTGCCGAAAGTAACGAAGCGATCGCAACGCCGATTTCCGACGACGGTGCCTTCGGAGCACGGCGCAGATGTTTGCGAGGGCAGCCCTCTAATCACATTAAACGCCTCGAGTGATGGTGCTAATAAACACATTAAACCGTAACGAAGGAAAACAGATTTTCCATAAATAAACAATAAAAACCGAAGCGCAAACTGCGCACACATGCAGCCCCGCAATGGGGTATTCGTCAAGCCGTGCGATGATGACGACACCGATGGCCGACAGCTGGGTGCCCGGCCATCGGTGTCGAGGATCCGATTTGGCAGATTGCATAGGTGATTTGCTGTGAGAAGCTCAACGAGTCGAGAGAGAGAGAGAGTTTCTGCTACCTCAATTGCAAACGGGACAAAGGTATTCAGCGCAACCAAGGGGGATGGTCATGATAATCATAATAATCATAATAACGATGAGCGGGATGATGCGAGATGATAAAGTCCTTCCCAGTGACGACAGTCGCCTTCCCGTCGCCTTGTGTGGGATTACGAGGGCAGAGGTTAAATATGGGTTTGATACCCGCCCCAGCTCGCGATGCTCGAATGATATATGAAGTCGACCGACCGGACGGCCGGGCTTAGGGATCGCTCCCGGGTGAAAAATGCTGCTCAGCCAACCGACGGATGACCAATCGGCGAAACGCCACATTCCGGATTCCACCCTCCTCGATTCGACGCCAGCCGGAGGAGGTCGGTTTCCCACCCTCCCCCGTTTTGGGTGGTACGGGCAATAAAAACCGTTTCATTTTTATTCCACAGTCGTATAAAAGTTATATCAAACAGTCTTACACCTACGAATGGAGTCGCGCCGGGTGTCGCCGCGCCACAGCGTTCTCCGCCGTTTGCCTAATCTTTGTTGGCCGCTTTACTGGCTCCGTTTCATTTCGCGGTTGTTTGTTTTTGTTGCCGGCAATGGTTGGTCCTATAAACCGAGGAAGTGAACAGCGAAAGACAAAACCTCACGCACGCACACACACGCCCAGTGCGCAGC
>KZ072118.1:125372-137520 GCA_002091845.1 Anopheles cracens
GAGCAGCGCAAAGTGTAACGAAAACACTTGGCACAAAAGGGATGAGTTTTCTTAATCAAAATTTGTAATCAGCGAAAATGGCTTCCCTCACTCACTTGCCGCCACTGCCACGTCCTTTCCGACCAGCGGGGTGGAAAAGTTTCGCCGTGGCTTTATCTTGCTCACTCGCCGCTCGCTCGCGTCGGTCCAATAACGTCGGATGCCTCGTCTTCGTCTTCTAGTGGGAGCTTTATGTATCCGAAGAACCCCTGTGGAAGCGATAAAAACCGAACAAAACAGGAACATAATATCTTTTTAGTTCGTACAACGCTTACGCTGTGTGTCCCCGGTCCTCGCTCTACGCTCCGTCCTCCACCAGAAAGAGCTGAGAGTGTACGTCAACCTCGTCCCCAGCGACGACGACGACGACGATGACGACGACCGCATCGTACCGCAAAAGCGATTGTTTGCGATCGGGCATGCCACTAAGCCGCTTCTGGTGGGGTTTTCGCGAGGGCGAGAGAAGGTTTTCGCGGTTGTACATATGTAAAGTTTGCTTTAACTGGCGTATCGGAAGCCGGGCGGTTCTGAAGGAGCCGGGCGGGCAGCAGCAAAACAGGGAACGAGATAGAATCCTTCGCCAACATATAACGCCAGCACCCGTCTTGCGGTGAAGGCGGACGAAATTGCGGCAGCGGAGCGTTTCGGGATAAGCGCGCGTACACGAGCCGAGGGTGAGTATTAGTAAGCAACAAGAAAAGGTTAAAAAACGGTTGATAGCAGCGAGCAGGACTTGCCTCGTGGAGAGGAACGAACGAGAAAGAGAGAGCGAGCACAAGATACAAAACACAATAACATTAACGGTGATAAAACTAACCTAAAAAGGCGTATTACAGCGCGACGCAACTTCAACTGGATGGTGGTGAAGGAGCGGAAGAAACAGAAAAGCACACCCACACACTCACACAAACAAAGAACTACGTGACGGTTGACGCAGAAGGACACGGGTTTGCTTGGCTTGATGTTCGGGAAACATTGCATTACATTCTTCGCCACAATGTGCCACAATCGTAGCTGCCCATGCTGTGAGTGTGACAAAAATCAAACAAAAACTCGTGACCACGGAACGGATCATTTTCAACGCTCCAACCGGAGGCCCGACCCACATTTCGGGGTGGATCCCGGTGAAGGAACGCTCGCTGATCGTTTTCGATGTTGCGGTCGAGGCGAAACAACTGCCACTAAAGTCATTTGTTGTACCGCTGATGTGATAGAGGATTTTGGTCATGGCTCGAAAAAAAAGTGCAAGAAACGAAACCAAACCCCGACGAACGAAGAAAAGAGAGCGACAGCCGGGTGGAGCAGCGCAAAGTGTAACGAAAACACTTGGCACAAAAGGGATGAGTTTTCTTAATCAAAATTTGTAATCAGCGAAAATGGCTTCCCTCACTCACTTGCCGCCACTGCCACGTCCTTTCCGACCAGCGGGGTGGAAAAGTTTCGCCGTGGCTTTATCTTGCTCACTCGCCGCTCGCTCGCGTCGGTCCAACAGCGTAGTTCAGCTCTGTCGCCCATGAGATTGGGACGCTAACAACGTCTGAAAGATAGTTTCAACACACCAACCGGCTTGGCGGTTGGAAAATTCGGCAACTACTGGCGCATGCCTCTCCGGTCCACCAGCACTCCGAACAGAATGTCAAATTTTAAGTTTTCTTGTAACATGTTCCTCTAAATATCTTCTCGAGAAAAAAATAGTGTTCGAGTCGGTCCGTCGACTTACATTTGGAATGGCCGTATTGTTTGTCATGCAAAGATCTCCAGTGTAAAGAAATGAATAGAGTAAAATAGTGTATAAGTTTTAGGATTATAATCACTCACCTAGAAAACATTCATTTGCATTTTTACGGTGATCCATTTCAAATTTCTAAACCCAAATAAAAACCAAAGTAAACAAAAACTAATATAAATTAGCAAATAATATAAAGCGTTTATATCATTGCAGGTGGCGTTTGTGTCTCTGGCGCCTTGTTTTGCGGTTTTTCTCCATGATGATGTTTACCCCTGCATGTATAGTCACTTTCATACAATAACTACATACAATAGTACTTTCAAAAAAATAAAAAATAAATAAATACAATAGTTTTTTACAATTCTGCCCAAATCTTCAAATGTATCCACCGTCAATAGATGGCGCCACCACAAGCTAGATTGCTTCGATTGTTTTTTTTTTCCTGTGACTACTTTGATTTTATATTGGTGTTAATACTCTGTAAGTAATCTGTAACTCAAATGATCTTTTATAAACGTTTCATAAAAAATAAGCTTACTATACTACTCTTATTACTAAATACATCTTTAGCTAAAATCTGAGGTACAGGGTTTCAACATTGATAATCAAAAGAGGGTTTAAGCTCTTTCAACCTCAACAATCCCGTTACACGTTTCTTGTTAGCCGGCGTATGCCGCTCAACATTCCGCTCAACACAAATGCGTACAATTTGTACCAAGATGTTATAATTTTAACGGACTGGCAAACAACTACTACCGCTCCTTTCGCCGGTGCTGATTCGATGCCCTTAAACACGAATCCTAGCTCCAACCCGCTCCCTCAGCACCGAGGGTGTCGTGTCTTCTGTTGAGCAAGCTACACCAAACAGATCTTTGTAATAGCAGCCATCCCTTCTAGCCGTTCCAAAAGTCCAAAAGACCCAGCGTAGTTCAGCTCTGTCGCCCATGAGATTGGGACGCTAACAACGTCTGAAAGATAGTTTCAACACACCAACCGGCTTGGCGGTTGGAAAATTCGGCAACTACTTGGTGATTTAAATCATTTAAGTCATGTGAGCTAACAGCGTAAATGAGCAATTAAGCTCGTAAGATCTTATTTGCTTGTAAAAATTTGTTTGTTTCTGGTTAATTTGACTTTTTATTTATTGTTGTAATTGTAAACCCTCAGATTGATATCACTGTGCATACGTGTCCATTCCTTTCCGCAAGGAGCTTAAGCATAGCAGTAGAATTCCATCACAAAAGCAAGCATCATTTTTGGAATGGCCGTATTGTTTGTCATGCAAAGATCTCCAGTGTAAAACACCCGGTAGGGCTGGAAAATAATTGTGTGAAACAAGAAATAATCTTAAAGACATCATTATAAAGCGTTCCGTTGGCCTCTTCCTGGGGTTGTCTCTCGGTGGGCAGAACTCTAACGCCCTTATCAGCCTGTTCGTACAACTGGAAAGGATCTCCCGACACACCCACGCCGGAGTCGAAGGTACGAATTTAAAGCTACTGCTGGCGGCTCACGTACAAGAAAACTTCCACACCATTGCACCCGACCCGGTGGTTCCTTCCACTGAGGAATGGGTTCATCTCGGGCCCGTGCTCCAGATTCCTAAACGATGTCGCAACATGCGCACATACACACGTACACGCAAAACTTACCGTTCTGAGTGCCCGGCCCGGGGAGTCCTCGGATGTACACGTACATTAGTTCCTTTGTTCCAATTTGTATTGGGGCATTAAGGGGGCTCACCGAGGCACTGTATCGGGTAAGACCAAAACCTCCCGACATTAACTATTTCATGTTTCACAGCTTCGGCTACTGTTCCGGCGCACCAACAGGGTAGCGGTGTCCTCGGGCGTATGTTTGAGCATGTTGCCAGCAGGAAAAAGATAAGGATGTCATGAAAGAGCGAAAAAGGGTTTCCATCCACCTTTTTCCCTTAACATCTCAATGGTAAGTGGTGGTGGTGAGTGGGCGAGAGAGACGTTCCGAAGAAGTGGCATCAATTTTAATTAATTAATAAATGAAAATCATTCCAACAAACATGACATGATGGACGGGAAAACGGAAGGAAAAACGGCAGGCGGTTCCAGCCAGCGACGGAAACAGTTTTCTTTTCCTCCATCGCGATCCAACGCTCTGCCACATTGCATCATTCGTACGGAAAAAGCTTGGGGCAACCCTTGGGGGACACTTACCCGGGGGAGGATGGGCGAAGAAACAAACAAAAAAGAAGATCACGGCAAGTTGTTGATGTGTGAATGCGTGTCGGCCCCCGACAAGCTGACTGCTGCTGCTGCTGGCGCAAGTTTGTTGGCGCATCGCTACCACTAATTTGCTTCAGCAGTTTTCCACGCCTGCTGTGTTCCGTTTCGGTGGCGATGAAGTTGATTGAAAGTGAAACACACTTCTCACCTCGCACCAAGGCGAATGATATGTGGCGGGCTCACGCGTGTCTGCCTGTGTATGTGTGTCCATTTGCGTGCTAAATCGCTTCCACCACCTGTCGAGTCGGCGAGCCTCACGAGATCCGGACCGGATGGTGCAAAACACCCGGTAGGGCTGGAAAATAATTGTGTGAAACAAGAAATAATCTTAAAGACATCATTATAAAGCGTTCCGTTGGCTTCTTCCTGGGGTCGTCTCCCGGTGGGCAGAACTCTAACGCCCTTATCAGCCTGTTCGTACAACTGGAAAGGATCTCCCGACACACCCACGCCGGAGTCGAAGGTACGAATTTAAAGCTACTGCTGGCGGCTCACGTACAAGAAAACTTCCACACCATTGCACCCGACCCGGTGGTTCCTTCCACTGAGGAATGGGTTCATCTCGGGCCCGTGCTCCAGATTCCTAAACGATGTCGCAACATGCGCACATACACACGTACACGCAAAACTTACCGTTCTGAGTGCCCGGCCCGGGGAGTCCTCGGATGTACACGTACATTAGTTCCTTTGTTCCAATTTGTATTGGGGCATTAAGGGGGCTCACCGAGGCACTGTATCGGGTAAGACCAAAACCTCCCGACATTAACTATTTCATGTTTCACAGCTTCGGCTACTGTTCCGGCGCACCGACAGGGTAGCGGTGTCCTCGGGCGTATGTTTGAGCATGTTGCCAGCTCCTCCGAGCCGGCCGGCCCTCGCTCAGGTGGTTAAGATGGCGATCCGTCTAGGTAAAGCATTTATCGCACATCGGTAGTCTCACGTGTGGGAACACCTTGGGCGAAGCGGTTAGCAGCATTGGTGATTTAAATCATTTAAGTCATGTGAGCTAACAGCGTAAATGAGCAATTAAGCTCGTAAGATCTTATTTGCTTGTAAGAATTTGTTTGTTTCTGGTTAATTTGGCTTTTTATTTATTGTTGTAATTGTAAACCCTCAGATTGATATCACTGTACATACGTGTCCATTCCTTTCCGCAAGGAGCTTAAGCATAGCAGTAGAATTCCATCACAAAAGCAAGCATCATTTTTGGAATGGCCGTATTGTTTGTCATGCAAAGATCTCCAGTGTAAAGAAATGAATAGAGTAAAATAGTGTATAAGTTTTAGTATTATAATCACTCACCTAGAAAACATTCATTTGCATTTTTACGGTGATCCATTTCAAATTTCTAAACCCAAATAAAAACCAAAGTAAACAAAAACTAATATAAATTGGCAATAATATAAAGCGTTTATATTAGTGTCGTATCTTATGAATCTTTCGACGAGATTCAGATCCATGAATCTTTCATTTAGGATTCATTCAGATTGATTCATGAATCTTTGGAGATCTCCAAAGATTCATGAATCTCTAAAGATTCTTGAATCTCGTGAATCTCTAAAGATTAAAAACTTTGCTCCACCACTCAGACCGACCGACCGAGGGGACGTGGGAGAGACCGGCCGGGGACAGATATTTATATAGAAATATATATATTTTTAATTTGAATAAAAGTTGTTTGCAAAACAATTGGACTAAATTAACATACAGTTATGTTGGAACACACTCCAATGTGCAGTGTGGAGTTGAATGGATATGAAGCTGGAATCACGGTGACAGCGTCTAAGCGGAAGGCATATGAATGCATCCCTTTCCACCTGCTTCCAGCGGGACCCGTTTGATATGAGTTATTATTGTCTACCGTAGTGCAATAAGATTCGAGCCCGGGAGTTGGCCCCGGGAAAGAAGGTGGGAAGCACTCCGTTCGGCGGTTTGTGGGCACGCGGGAAAACCAATCGTCGTGAGTAGGAAAAAGATAAGGATGTCATGAAAGAGCGAAAAAGGGTTTCCATCCACCTTTTTCCCTTAACATCTCAATGGTAAGTGGTGGTGGTGAGTGGGCGAGAGAGACGTTCCGAAGAAGTGGCATCAATTTTAATTAATTAATAAATGAAAATCATTCCAACAAACATGACATGATGGACGGGAAAACGGAAGGAAAAACGGCAGGCGGTTCCAGCCAGCGACGGAAACAGTTTTCTTTTCCTCCATCGCGATCCAACGCTCTGCCACATTGCATCATTCGTACGGAAAAAGCTTGGGGCAACCCTTGGGGGACACTTACCCGGGGGAGGATGGGCGAAGAAACAAACAAAAAAGAAGATCACGGCAAGTTGTTGATGTGTGAATGCGTGTCGGCCCCCGACAAGCACTCTATTCATTTCTTTACACTGGAGATCTTTGCATGACAAACAATACGGCCATTCCAAAAATGATGCTTGCTTTTGTGATGGAATTCTACTGCTATGCTTAAGCTCCTTGCGGAAAGGAATGGACACGTATGTACAGTGATATCAATCTGAGGGTTTACAATTACAACAATAAATAAAAAGCCAAATTAACCAGAAACAAACAAATTCTTACAAGCAAATAAGATCTTACGAGCTTAATTGCTCATTTACGCTGTTAGCTCACATGACTTAAATGATTTAAATCACCAATGCTGCTAACCGCTTCGCCCAAGGTGTTCCCACACGTGAGACTACCGATGTGCGATAAATGTTTTACCTAGACGGATCGCCATCTTAACCACCTGAGCGAGGGCCGGACGGCTCGGAGGAGCTGGCAACATGCTCAAACATACGCCCGAGGACACCGCTACCCTGTCGGTGCGCCGGAACAGTAGCCGAAGCTGTGAAACATGAAATAGTTAATGTCGGGAGGTTTTGGTCTTACCCGATACGGTGTGACGGTGAGCCCCCTTAATGCCCCAATACAAATTGGAACAAAGGAACTAATGTACGTGTACATCCGAGGACTCCCCGGGCCGGGCACTCAGAACGGTAAGTTTTGCGTGTACGTGTGTATGTGCGCATGTTGCGACATCGTTTAGGAATCTGGAGCACGGGCCCGAGATGAACCCATTCCTCAGTGGAAGGAACCACCGGGTCGGGTGCAATGGTGTGGAAGTTTTCTTGTACGTGAGCCGCCAGCAGTAGCTTTAAATTCGTACCTTCGACTCCGGCGTGGGTGTGTCGGGAGATCCTTTCCAGTTGTACGAACAGGCTGATAAGGGCGTTAGAGTTCTGCCCACCGAGAGACAACCCCAGGAAGAGGCCAACGGAACGCTTTATAATGATGTCTTTAAGATTATTTCTTGTTTCACACAATTATTTTCCAGCCCTACCGGGTGTTTTGCACCATCCGGTCCGGATCTCGTGAGGCTCGCCGACTCGACAGGTGGTGGAAGCGATTTAGCACGCAAATGGACACACATACACAAGCAGACACGCGTGAGCCCGCCACATATCATTCGCCTTGGTGCGAGGTGAGAAGTGTGTTTCACTTTCAATCAACTTCATCGCCACCGAAACGGAACACAGCAGGCGTGGAAAACTGCTGAAGCAAATTAGTGGTAGCGATGCGCCAACAAACTTGCGCATATAAACGCTTTATATTATTGCCAATTTATATTAGTTTTTGTTTACTTTGGTTTTTATTTGAGTTTATAAATTTGAAATGGATCACCGTAAAAATGCAAATGAATGTTTTCTAGGTGAGTGATTATAATACTAAAACTTATACACTATTTTACTCTATTCATTTCTTTACACTGGAGATCTTTGCATGACAAACAATACGGCCATTCCAAAAATGATGCTTGCTTTTGTGATGGAATTCTACTGCTATGCTTAAGCTCCTTGCGGAAAGGAATGGACACGTATGCACAGTGATATCAATCTGAGGGTTTACAATTACAACAATAAATAAAAAGCCAAATTAACCAGAAACAAACAAATTCTTACAAGCAAATAAGATCTTACGAGCTTAATTGCTCATTTACGCTGTTAGCTCACATGACTTAAATGATTTAAATCACCAATGCTGCTAACCGCTTCGCCCAAGGTGTTCCCACACGTGAGACTACCGATGTGCGATAAATGTTTTACCTAGACGGATCGCCATCTTAACCACCTGAGCGAGGGCCGGACGGCTCGGAGGAGCTGGCAACATGCTCAAACATACGCCCGAGGACACCGCTACCCTGTCGGTGCGCCGGAACAGTAGCCGAAGCTGTGAAACATGAAATAGTTAATGTCGGGAGGTTTTGGTCTTACCCGATACGGTGTGACGGTGAGCCCCCTTAATGCCCCAATACAAATTGGAACAAAGGAACTAATGTACGTGTACATCCGAGGACTCCCCGGGCCGGGCACTCAGAACGGTAAGTTTTGCGTGTACGTGTGTATGTGCGCATGTTGCGACATCGTTTAGGAATCTGGAGCACGGGCCCGAGATGAACCCATTCCTCAGTGGAAGGAACCACCGGGTCGGGTGCAATGGTGTGGAAGTTTTCTTGTACGTGAGCCGCCAGCAGTAGCTTTAAATTCGTACCTTCGACTCCGGCGTGGGTGTGTCGGGAGATCCTTTCCAGTTTCTATATAAATATCTGTCCCCGGCCGGTCTCTCCCACGTCCCCTCGGTCGGTCGGTCTGAGTGGTGGAGCAAAGTTTTTTCTCGCAACTCTCGGAAGTACGCTATATGACACCGTCTGCCTTTGTGTTGCGCTCCCGTTTTGATGACTCTTCCGACCCTTGAGGGAGACGCGGGCTCGCCGCTGTGCCAGCAGCAGCACCGAGAATACATTCATACCCACCGACACAGACAGCAGCAGCAGCAAACACACATATTGCTTGCGGTTTTCGCCACTGGCAGTCGCATAAAAGTGTTCCCAATGTGGCCGCTATTGCTACTGTAATATTTGTTTCAGTTCTTTTTGCGTTTGTTTTGTTCTCCCTCAACGAGTGAATCTCCGGTTTTCTCCTCCGGGCGCCATCTTTGCTACTCGTGTTTGTGTTTGCTACTAGATTTGGTCGCTTACTTTGACCGATTTTTTTTGGTTGGGTTATGTTTTGGAGTCTTTTTTTGGGCGAGGTTATCATAATTTTCACGTTTCTACGAGAGACTCCCAGAACGATCTCAGCCAGTAGGTAGGTTGGTGTTGTTTTTTAATGGTTTGCTCCCACTCCGTCGGGGTGAGGTGTTTTAATTAATTTTATTGTGATGAAGTTGTCTCGTGCACACGAGTGAGGTGGCCAGTGCAGTGAACGTTGCCTTAGATGTCATAATTATCATCGTCTTGTGCCAAAATGGGTTCGGTTCGGTGGAGACACTACCTACGGCTGCGGTAAGGAAAGGATAGAATTTTCAAACACGGCTACCACACTGCTACCGGTTCAGAGTGCAAACGAAATTTATTCTCAAAACGGTGTCGGAGCTATGGAAAATTATGCTAGCCTTTATCACCGTTTACAGTTGAGGAACTTAGAGATTAATTTAAAAATATAAATTTTTGAAGCACAATTTTCAGAGAGTTATAAAATAATGACATGTTAGAGGAGTGAATCGAATATAATATTTACTTGACATCTTATTTTATCATTATTCATGTGGACTACACGACCGCTGAAACGGAACGTTATTGGCTCAATAGGCTCATTAGATACAATTTCCATTCATCACATTTTCAATCTAAATAATTCAAGTAACTACGCCACTCGATATCCAATTCTATTTAGGGTTCGTCATGCATCCCAGCTACGTTAAAGTTAGTTGCATTTTTCACCTAAAGAAACAACTTCGAATAACTTCTGAAGTATTTAAAAATTATTGAAAACAATTTATGTTGGTATATGTTGTTAAATGTTGCTGTTTTTTTTTTGAAATAAAATGTTGTTTGTTACACTGTTACCAACACTAACCAACTATTGTACAAAATTATACCAAGTAAAATTGCAATGGGTAGCTAGGAACGGGCATTTGCCTCGAATAAGAGGCGCCATCTTTTGGCAGATACCATCGCATTATCATAGTACAAGTTAAAATAAATGATATCGACGTCAAAGTAGACAGCATAGATTGCTTAAGAAATAATTCCCACATTAGGTAGAAACCTTTTTATAACTACATTTGGTTAATAAAGTTGATTTAAACAACCCTACCAACGAAAATTGATTTTTCATCGTTTTAGATAGGGTTTATATCTTGCAAGTTCGATTTCTTCGATCCAATGAAATGCTTCAAAATATGAATAGCAATAGATCAAATTAGTTAGATAGATCTATGAGTATAAAATACACTTTTTATATTCATAGTTTTAACGAATATCAACAACCACGCTGATTCTTCTTCCTCAAAACGTGTCATTGCGTTTCAAAGTTCAAAGCCAATCAGTTAATTATATATTTCCAATTAATAATCTCTGCGCAATCAATCTCATCTAATTACTATCAACTTGTAGTATGTAATAGAAAGCACACTGCAGCTGCAATGCTTTTGGTAGCATCTGAACGAAAGGATATCCCTAAATATACTCTTGGGAGAGAAACCATGTCCTACACCGCAACCAAACCAGCCCCGTCGGAGTGGATCAACGCTTCGTCATTGCCACCCGCGCTCCAGCCATGGAAAAGTGAAAGGAAAATCAATAACCAACCTCCAGCCGGGCTCGTTTTCGTTTCGGCAAGCTTTATTTTTATTTTTCCCGCCTTCATCCCAGCACCCAAGGCCTAATAAATTAAACAGCGCGAAAACAGCGCCGCACTAACACATTTCAACCCCGAGGGCACTGCGCATGGTTTTTATATTGTGTTAAATAAAAAACTCTCAACCACAATACCACTACACGGGAGCTGCGCCAGGCCGGCGGGTGCCATAAGGATATGGGGCAAGGAGTTACAAGTAAAAAATACACAGAGAGAGAGAGAGCCAGTGAGGATACAAAAATGTTTCGATCACCAAATGAGGGGAAATGAGAGGACTCAGACCGGCGTTTTCTCGTCCAGTATGAGGAGCCGAAGCTCCAAACGGGTCTACAGGTTGTTGGAGCGACACGAACTCTCGATCGATCGATTGGCAGAAAAAAGGCGCGAAGGAAGGACACGAAAGCTCCGAAGGGTTGAGCTTTTTGCCTCATGCAGCAGGAGCTTTTTCAGGAATGGAGCTCCACGCGTTAACAGGACGATGGAACATTGGATTCAGACCGGATTCAGCAGTCAAATAGGACTGTGATTTTGGTCCTGTGCCAGAGAGTCGTTTCGAGCTATTTTCGTAACAATGGTTAACCGACAAGTTTTAGCTAGCTTGGAATTGAACCATTCATCTTGTAGGCATGGGCTTAAGATAAATTGTATTCCGAGAAAATACATAACCATTCCGAAATATAATTGATAATCAAATGATAAACCCCTACACATGTTGAAAGTAGAATAGATAATAAATAAATAATAAAGATAAAGATAAAGATAATAAATAGCTCGTGCTTTTTTATGTGTCTATAATTAGACGGCGGCTAATTTTTTTCGCGTGTTGAGGATAATCACATGTAGCGAAGTACGAAAAACATTGTAAACCCAGCTGTGCTGTGCGGCACGGAACGCATGTTACGTGTGTTAGCTGCCTTTCAGTTTTACAAAATGGGCTCGGAACTGGTTTGCTTTTTTATGGAGCTAGCACGTACCGCACAGTCGATGAAATGTGATTTGAAATAACGTGATGCACAATGTTTGACTTCATCCGACGGTACTTTGCTGAATTTGAGACTGACTTCAGGAGAAGGTTTTGAGAGACTATTCTGAATAGAATTATAGGTCCGAGAAGATAATCGAGAAAACACTTGACTTCACGTTCAATGAAAAACACCGAACGAAAACAGCCATCGAATTTTTCAGCATAAAAAAGAAAGAGATCGAACGCGGCCGATCGGGAAGGGATGGGTCCGCGGAACGGAGCGAGGCATCGTTTTGCACGGTATCGAACATGAATGCGACATACTCGAACATGGTATCAAACTAAACTACATCACGTTTGATGACGTGATTGAACGCGGTGGTGAACGGGAGAGAGGCAGGACTGCCGGTCCTGGTATGAGTCTTTCTTTCTCGCAGCACAAACACACCGA
>KZ072118.1:141756-160079 GCA_002091845.1 Anopheles cracens
ACACCACTATATATTTCCGTTAAAATTACTAAATTGAGACACTAGATAGCTGACTAAATGAAACGATGAAACAATGACATCAATTACCCGAGAAGTTTGGCTTTATACAAAAACAAAAAAAAAACGGTTAAATCCTTTGAAATGCTTTATAAAAACTAGTAATACTAGCACATAAAACATTCTAAACAAAAGTAGCAAAAGTCAGTTCCAGTACGATTTTTTCTTCCAAATTTATTGTTGCTTACTAGTACTTACCATTTTTACATGTTTGTTTTTTTTTAAGTTTACGTAAGCTGGAAAATCGTGTTCTCTGCTTTTTTCTTAGAGAATGACCTTCACAGTCATCACTACCGTTTCATGGGCTTACTATACTATTTTAATACCTTTGCCGAATAGTCACTCCTGGAGATTTTACTACCGGTCCTATCGTGTGAAGACCTGTGCCGCGTTGAGCGATGGATAATTTCAAATTTCAACGGATAATTCCAAATTCCATCAAATACCACGACATTATCGAAGTGAAATCGACATTACTGTTGCGGTAAGGAGCACCGGGAATGTTCAACGCATGATACTCTCACATCTGCCAAACAATCACATGCTGTAAATTATCTAAATCACCCCAAATAGTCATTTTAATTCCTTTTATACTCGATAAAAAATAAATTATTATCACTTTCTAACACTTGTACACCGCTACCACCAATTTAATCATTGCTTATTAGTCTCGCACCTCGACGCACTCCTTCGAATCGGTCATAAATATCCAAATAAAATATCGCCCGTTTGCCGTTGCACATACATCATGCTGTCCCGGCTACAAAACCGTATCCGACTGCTGGTGTGGCCGGTGCCGTTGCTACTACTGCTGCCTACGCCGCCTGTAGCTGTCGCTACTGTTGCGAGCCGCACGGTCGAAGGCTGGCTGGCGAATCGGCCGGTATGGTGCAGAAACCACGCTATCCCGTTATGACCGTGGCACACGTGGCTCTCCGCTGGCCGGATTAACTTTGTGCAGCCCTCGAAAACGAAAACAGAAATAAAAAAAATACACAGGAACAACACAGAACACACACCGAGTCGTTTCTTCCCCATTGCGGAATGCAAACATGCAGGTCGCCTTCGGAAACACGATGGCTCCGCGCTGGTTCAGGGGGCAACAGATGGTAACATGATCGGGCTTTCGAAGCACCCCGCAACGCGCGTAAACGTCTAGTGATAGTAGAAACGAACGGGGTGGTGGGTACGGCAGGGTGGCCTCGGCCTCGGCGAGCGCCTCCACTTGCGTTCCCGTTCAATCGGATAGCGTACATGCGTTCGTACGTGTATTGGCGATATGGCTACACACCGTCCCGAAAGGATCGGAGGAACCGTGCAGATCCAGGGCCGGCGTACATCGGCGTACACAGGCAGAAGAGAAAGATAGATGAATGCAGACACACACACACGCACGGATCGTATAAAGGCTACATTAGCAAGTCAACCTTGTGCAATAAATTCAAAGTGCGTCCATTAGTCAAAGTTATGAATTTAGTTCACAGAACTGCATATCACGCGAGCGCTGATCACAATCGTTTCGTATCGGTCCGGCGTATAGCAGCTTGTTGCATCGAATCATGCGTGTGCGACGCCGAGTGCATTTGTTTAATTTTAATGTTGTTGTCTTTCCTTTTTTCAACGCTTATCGCTGCCGTCGGCCGGGCGCAACACGGGAGGACGTACAACTCAACTGGAACGCGGTTTCCATGGAAACACCTGTGCCGGTGGTGCGATGAGAATGCCATGCCATGGTGGCTGGCTGGATGCGAAAGATGCACATGATGAATTTCCCAGAACAACACTGTTGATCGTGGTTCGCGTTTTGCTGCGTTTGCTTCCACCGGGGCCGCCGAGATCGGGCCGGTGTGTTCGATTCGTTCCGGTCGTTTAGAACGAACGCTTCGGGGTAGGCCTCGCTGGTATGAAGGTCGTTCGTTGGCATGATTTCATATTTGCATTAGTTCGTTTGTTGGGCCTAGATTTAAATAAATTAGGATTTTTTTATTAACTTATTTTTCACTAAAACCATTACATCATTATAATCTCTCCTTAAACTTACTGTACATATTTTCCGTTTTTGATGTACAATTTTACCAACCTCGATGTACAAGTCACGAATGTACCTATAAACCAACATCAGAGATCGATGTACGATGCCCTGTATGATATGATTTATGTTCCGCTCGCAACACTTGCTTCGTCGTCGTAGGTCGGTGCGCTTTAGAACGACCCTGCCGGGGCGCACCTTATCGCAATTCAACATGATACGTCCGTGTTTAAAGCAATTATTACATTCAAATGCTTATAGTCCATTCGAGATGGTCTGGAGCAAGATTGAACTTGCTCAACAAAGTATGCACGATCAGCAAGTACTGGATGCGATACTTCTTGCAGGTATACAATGTTGCTCTTTTGATTCATGATTCATGGATTATGAGATTTTTAGATCAAATTTAAAGTACACTATGCTCTTCAACACTTTAATGACAGAGAAAATATATGTAATGTAGGAAAACAAAAGTAATAAATTGAATGGTTTACTGAAGTTACTAAAAACAATGGCATGCTTTTTAAAAAATACAGTTCATAACATAACTATACGATCACTTGTTTTTTATATAGCGAAAATTAAAAAATATGTATTAAAATGGTCTTCTTCTAAGTTGTAGTGTTTAAAAAAAGTCTTTCTATGATCGATGGTATATGATTTATTGATTCACTGGTTTTCGTATTTAACTTATTTAACGCTGTTAAAACGATGTACATCGCATATTTGCTCATTTCTGTCCGCCACGATTATTTCCTTATGCATCTTAACGGTGTTGGATCAACAAGGTCTATTGAAACACGATTGACACGATTGAAAAGATTATCTTAACAACACTGTACTTAAAAAATTGGAATCAAAACATATCACCAAAAATACTAATAATCAATATAAAATCTTTTCAGATCTTATACGCCTGGAAGAAAGTCATAAGACGATTATAAAAATCATTTAAAAATATAATGATTGTATTCAACGTGGTTTACATCTGTCTGTTCTTGTTAACGAACTTTAAAGTGATCCCTTGTCACGAGAAAAACAAGTTTTCGCAGCTAGGGTTATAGACTCGTTACTTGGAGTATTTGTGTCCATGGCGAACAAAAAGTAATAGCGTTTGAAAAAATGTGCAAAAATCGTAGAAAGACGTATGCTTCTTTTAACTACAACTTAGTACAACATTACTAACAACTATCTCTTCAAGTTTTTGTTTTGTTATCAAGAAAAGGTGGTCGTGTAGTCACGCTTCGGACTGAATCTGTTACAGGATCCAAGTAATGAATGTAACTTGTATCTCATATCACACACTAGAAGTATAAATATTTTTGTTTAATTAGGTTAATTGAACTACTGTAATATTATAATTACTTACCAGTTTTTGTCATCATGGTGTCCGTACGGTAGCTCATAACGATTATTAATTCTCTCAAAAATTTCCCCACAGTTCTCCACAGTTTACACATTGTTCAACAGTTAACTCGTCATTGTACAATTTTTCCGCCTCGGACATTAGCCTCTCGGTCGGCTTCGTCATAGCCCCAAATCCCATGGCGGAAACCAAGCGGGTATGGTAATGTGAAGGACGATACATCAAGTAGCTGCGTAATCATCCATCATTACGTTGGAACGAAGCATGCCATGGCCGTGGCAGCATGAACCAGGTGCATCGTTGTCGCTCGTTAAACTTTGGCAGAGCGTGATTAAGGATTTAAGTATGATAGGGAATAGGAAGTAAAAGAAAGTTAAATATCACTTAAAAGTATTAATTTGCTGGGTATATTCCAACTTTTAATTAGTAAGCACAGTCGGCTATAAACTAAATCATTTTAAATATACATTTTGTTGAATTATGCTCTGAAAAGATCCAATTCAAAGTTATTTTTTTTTTACAAAAAGCATGGGCAACATAGATAAAATAAATTGCACATTGATTAGGTGGCGTCATCTGTTGGTGGGTAACAAAAGTAACAAGAATATTTTCAGTTGCTCACGATCATCTAATCTTTCCAGTAAACTTCTTGCTAGTTGTTTTGAGTTTTATCGTTCCATTTGAAATAGCTTTTTATTTCCATTGATCCGACAAACATATTCTCTTGTGGATTCCCAATTCTAAAAATTCCCAATGATGTCGATATTATCCTAAACTATTTGTTGTTTTTAACGCAAAATATGTCGTTAAATGTAGTTCCTTATATTACACGTACCCATGTCATGTAAGAAAAAGAGGTTTAACGCCAAATTATGCTGGAGCAAATAAGTATTGATAACACATTAACTTGCCTAATTATGTAGCATAAATCGCTCTTCTTTTAACAGCTTTGGGCTGCGATTTTCCTGATTTTTTTACGCGGGAAGTGGCTGATGCATGTACACAGCCTTATCGCCAGGCGTATGCTAAACGAAAGAAGGGAAATATCCCCGGCAAACTCCTCCGTTTCCCTTGCACCAACGTGAGCCTCGTCTCGTGCGCTCTCATTTTACTTTTCCGCAACTCGAACTCGACGTTCGTTCAGGCGAATCGTTTTCCTCGCCGTGGAAGTATGTCAGAAAGTGGGTGCCAGAATGCTACAAGCATGTGTGTATGCGACCAGCGCATCAGACACACATACACAAACACATACATGCGAACACATGCTACTCCCATCGGTTGTTACCGGAAGAGAATAAAAGTAACAACAGTCGAATGTTTCTTTTGGGGGCCGGCGTTCGATTTTGGCAAACATTTCAGCCTCTTTCTCGCAACGGTTTTCCGGTTTTACGTTGCGCGAGTGTGTTTCCTTCTCGGTTGAAGTTCGTTTCGGAGCTGTGTCCGTGTTTGGCTAAAGGGATAATGGGCTGATGAAGTCTAATGAAGCACTTGACACTTGCGAAAGCTCCAGGTGGCTCCACCGTGACAGAGTGGAATTAATTGATAGCGCTTCGCCATCGAACGGTCCGTTCTGCTTTCTTCCTATGAACCGCTTTTATTTGTCCATGAATAATGCTGCCAATGCTGTTGGTACACAACACACACAGTTAATGTCTTATTGTGAGCTTTTCGGCTTCCACTACTTGGCTACCCCTGCTTCTTTGCATTCGTTTGGAAGGATGTTTCTCTCGCTCTCTCCCTTCGCTCGCTTTGTTTCATACTTTCGGAACATTACCGAAGGACCGAACGGAGGTTTGCTGGTCGGTATTCCGTTCAAGGGTCCATTTATCATACAGATTATGTTCCTATTAAGGGTTTGATTAACGAACTCTCGGCTAGATTTCGGCTCCCCGGACGCTTTTCTTACGTAAATCGGACCACGCGCCACAAACCATCGTGGCAAATGCAATTGCGGTCGTCTGGGTGGAAAATTCAATTAACAGGAACAGCTCATCGCTCATTTATATATCGGTGCTTATGCAGCCGCATACATTAACACTGTGGCCGGAGCAATTAAATCGTTAAGATTAGCATCGGAATAAGATATTGAGAAATATAAATGTGTGTTGCATTCGAAATTAATACAAACAAAGTGATTTACTTCGCTCTAGTTCAAATATTAAACAATTTTATTATAATTTGCGTTTAATTTTAATTGGTTAAACGAAAACGTAAAATCGCGAAACTTTTCAATCCGTTTGATTGAAATGCAAATTAAAACCTATCATTAAGCACATTTCGAAATTAGGCTTATTATTATTCTTTCGAAAAGCGTACAAGTGTTTGTTATAGTAAATATTATTTAATAACTCACACTAAAATATTTTAGGTTTAGTTTTGCGAAATGTTTGATTTCAGAATCATGATAGCTCCATCTTTTTAACCTAACTAGATGGTTTTCTCTATCAAACAATAAACTTTACACAGGAAATGTAAATTCAATGAGCCACCGCGGTCCGAAAACTGAAAACAAAATCATTTATACTCCTTTACTCATCATTTTCGACTGCTCTGTCAAAAAGAATGTAAAGATGACGCTACGAGTCATGGATAACAGTGGTTCAACACATCTGACGGTCTATGTTGTCCTTAAGGCCTACATGTTCTTATAACATGTCCAGGATCCTAGAAAATGTTTTAGTGTGAAGTCCATCTATGGAGAAAGTGGAGAGTCGATAACGTTAGTCTGTAGTTACTAACACTTAAGCTATTATACTAAATCTCGGTAAAAATGTGTATGTTATGGAGCCTCATCCCATGGTGCGTATTGATACTGAAATAATTATGCCATATGTATCATTCATGGTTCAGCGGTGTTGAATATAAATACGCAATTAATATACACAATACACAATGATAAACAACCGTGTTGCATGCAGCAAAAACATTCAATTAATAAATGAAACAGTTGAATGTTCATCCACCATTTATTGTTGTAATGAATATTTTCTTCGGGATCTTCGTCCATGGCATAACAGCCTATAGAGGTAAAAGATTGTCATTTTTCGCGCCTGACTTTATTATAGGCACTGGGAAATACGACCACCTCAAAGTTCTCTTCAGTAATTAAAACAGAAATAGTGGAACATCGACAGAGAATGGAGATAGTGTTCATTGATGTTGATTTCCGGATAACATCGTTTATGTGACCACTGCACGAAAGGCTGTTTTTGCAAAAATACAAGTATGTTTTCGTTATTTAATTTTCACAAAACCAATTGACCTTCCAGGTCATTAACGACCAAACAGCACGCCTGTTCCTCTAGAATAAGGTAATGAAATCGTAAATATACAAAACCGACTGGCTGAAAAAGTGTGTGCTACCTTTAATAAGGTTTCACCAAAGACTAACCAAATCTAAGCCGGACTCGACCATAAACCCTCGAATTTCGTCGATAATTTAGTGGAATGGTTTTTATGCTCAACGAAATTAATAACTCTTAAAATTACCTAACAATTGTCTCCTTTAATATCTAAAGTTTCTAATAAAATTATAACCATATAAGTTACGAATATGCCCTGACCAAAAAAAAACTTGTACACAACCAGCGGCAATAATAACAATGTCGATATGGCTATGTCCGTAATATAAAAAAATAAAGAAATCACGAATAAGGTGAAGAAATAAACTTTTAATAAAATGCTCATCGAGATTCTAAACCGTTGAAGTTTCTGCTCGAAATTGAACTGTTATTGTGAGGTATATTTGTTACCAAAACAATAAACAAATATAAAAATAAAATATTAAAAATTATCTCAAAAGGGTTTAAACAGTTAAACATGGTTGGATGGTTAAACAGTTTATATGATCACAGAACAATTGGTTGACATAGGTTTCAATCAAAGCTCCCTCTCAACTGGTTAAATAAACCTTGTCATACCGTAAACGTAAGACTAAGTGCTTGTGTCTATACGAAAATTGGAATATAAGAATCTGCACAGCTTCAAATTATTTTAAAAAATAAAGTATCTAATGTTTAACTCCAGTGAATTATTTATAAACCCGTAAGGTAGACAAAAGTAATTCAAATATGTAAATAATAAAAAACATACTTAAAACTGTTCATAAGCCCATATTCATTCCTCGGTGTAATCACTATGGTTGAAAACATAATTCATAAATAAATCAAAATTGAAGGGCAAGCTTTGACTGATCGACGATTAGTGATCATTGTACAGATGAGCTACACAATTAACATTTTTTTCATTTTGCCAATATTCCATAATATCAATATTTATTAACTGGATTGAGAAAGAAACGATTTAACGGTCAATAAAAGCATTCAGCTAACAAGACGTTCATCCACTAAGCTGTTCTCCCGGCTCTCAACTAATAACATTTGAATCATTGCTCGATCATGCAGTGGACCCATTGATGCACAGCCTCCCACCGGTGGACGCTTGAATAATAAACATATCACTTTAATTTTTGATTTTCCGGTTCTTTTCCAGGTAATTAAAACCGAGGGACACGCCATTTTCTGATTTATGAGGTCCTACCGGATGTACTGACCCATGTCGATGGTCAGGCATAAAAAAAATCGAAATGAAATACATGAATCAACTCATAGAACCTCTTTTTTCACAGTACACGAACAACATTTTTTGCTGTCCGTACCTGATGAAATAAAGCAAAAAAAGAAAATTCCATCTTATGGGAACCGGAATCCATTCAAGCGGCTGTTACACCATCTCACACAGGTGGTGTCGTACGCGTCCCGGGGTCTTAAGCTACCGAGATGCACTGCTGTGGTCCGTCTGCTGTCGCGCCATCCGTTATCCTGTCCCTCGGACACATGGCGTCAGTGGACGTATGGTTATCGCTTGAAAGAAGAAGGAGAAAAAGGACGAATCCCACTCCGCCGACCGATCACTCTCGATCGTGTGTCTGTTGTCCGCCCCCTCCGGGACAATTACCGGGAGTGTGAATAAGTTAAATGATTTGTCCTGTGCCCGAGAGGACACCGGGCAAGAGTGGAAAGCAAATACCTTCGAATCCGCTGACAACACGGTCTCGGAACATGCAGGACACTTAATGAAGCAAAATCGAAAGGACATCCTAATGGACCGCATCCTAATGGAGGTGAGCGGGACGGCAAGAAAGGGACGAAAGACGAAGTCGCAGAGCTAGTTAGGAAGCGATAAATTTTCCAGCCCTCGGTCTAGACACGCTTATCTGTGTGCGATGCGCCCTGTTGCTTTCCCGGGCGCACTGTCTCGTCCCTTGGCGACCCTTGGCCGAGTCAACGTCAACTGGATCGATAATCTCGGCCGCCCGGACCGGGGCTGCACACACCGGAACGGTATCGTTATCACCTTGAGAACGGGAGGAAAGCTCTTTTTCGTGTTATGTCTCGGAAAACAACCTGTTAGTACAGGAGTCCTTTCGGTCCGCTCACGACGGTTCTCCCAGAGGAATGGCAGCCTCCGTTTTCGGCCGGACCCAGACCGGCATCGGTTGCATTACGTGCCGCGTTCTTTTACGCTCGCCCAGTGACTGGCGAGGCAGGCATTTCGAACATTGTAACGTACAAAAGGGACTCATCCCTTTTCGACGCTTACGCTCCGCCGTCGCATTGTTTTTCATAAACTACACCACCAGATACATGGTTAGATAACGGAGTCGAAATGAAAACATATCGATGTCCGTGTATTTCGCCCTTGTTGGTGTTGTTCACGTTGTTTTATGTCTACTCGGGGTATGGGTAGCGCTTAGGTGGGTTTAAAAAGGGAATCAAAACGACGACAGCAGAAAGGACAACCATGCACAATAAATTCAAACTAAGCAATGCATGAACTAGAAGATATGGAAGTAGAACCAAGCAAACATGTGACTGAAGAATACTGTAACATTTTTTTCGGAATCGGGAAAAGTTTTGAGCAAATTATGAAAGTAGAACCAAGCAAACATTTGACTGAAGAATACTGTAACATTTTTTTCGGAATCGGGAAAAGTTTTGAGCAAATTATGAAAGTAGAACCAAGCAAACATTTGACTGAAGAATACTGTAACATTTTTTTCGGAATCGGGAAAAGTTTTGAGCAAATTATGAAAGTAGAACCAAGCAAACATTTGACTGAAGAATACTGTAACATTTTTTTCGGAATCGGGAAAAGTTTTGAGCAAATTATGAAAGTAGAACCAAGCAAACATTTGACTGAAGAATACTGTAACATTTTTTTCGGAATCGGGAAAAGTTTTGAGCAAATTATGAAAGTAGAACCAAGCAAACATTTGACTGAAGAATACTGTAACATGTTTGCCGGGGATATTTCCCTTCTTTCGTTTAGCATACGCCTGGCGATAAGGCTGTGTACATGCATCAGCCACTTCCCGCGTGTCACCGTTCTGCGCCGTCCTCCGTCTGTGCACACTTTTCTCGGATTCGCCAAATTGCAAGCACTTTCCCGTCGCGTTTGCTGCCTGTTCCCGGGCTTTCCTTCCCTCTCGCCTCACGAGTCCCGCTCACGACCCAAGGTGACGATGGAAGTGTGTCTAATTGATGTGTAACTTAACGTTTAGTTGATTTCAACAAGATTTGGCCATTAAAACGATATCTCTCACGTATCTCCCAATCAAATCTGATATATTATGTACACCGCTGCGCACCGTAGCAGCGTATCACACTGTGTGCCAGTGTTGCTTTTTGCCGTTTCTGCCGGCTGCCTCATCGAATAACCCGCGTGGCATTGGTTTTTCCCGCACGACCACCCTCCGACCACCTCGTGGCTGACGTGCTGTTAAATTGCGTGAAATGTTTGTCCCTCTTTTTTGTCGTCCCAAAGCAGCCGAGTTCGAGTCATAGAAGGCTTTGCCGGGTTCGTCGTTGATCCCGGGTTGATTTCTTCAGCTTTCGCTTCCAGTTCGTTCTGCCATCTTTTCGCTGATTCGTAGCGATTGGGTTGTCTTTAGTCGGAGGTACGGGATGGTGCAATTGCATCGTACGCTGTTGTGCATGTGTTTTTTAGATCTCCTGCTTGAATGAAGCAAGCCGATGCTCAAGATGCACCCTTGAACCGTGATGTTTTGCTTATGTGGAGCATTCTTGCGAAGGAAAATAACACATTATGCAAAAAAAATATGTAGAAAAGTGTAGAATGGTTAATAAAATACACTTTCGACTTCGATCGCTTCAGTCCAGTCGTCCAGCGACTGTAAAAAAAACCTATTCCAAAGAAAAACAAATTTAAAAACACAACAACGACAGGCAAACACATGCCTCAGAGTGCGGTAAATACATTACCGAGATAAGATTGGCTAAAATACGAGTTGGACCGAGGAGTTTGCATAAATCCTTCCCGTAACCCCGTCCGGAGTCCCCGAAATTAAATTCAATGAACCAAACGAAGAAGAAAAAACCTCCGTCTTGCCCCCTTGCGGAATGATGCGGTTTCGATTGTGAATTGGGTGAGAACTTTTGGGCAAAGCGGAAAAGGACCTCTTCGTCGGTTGCCTCTCGCTTTTCGCACCCCAGTTGTTTCGCCGAGTATTCGCTAATTGAGGCAATAAGTTATAAAACTGATAAGAAACGTTCGGGAATGAATTGACAATGCCCCGGACATATGGGATGGGAAGGTAGCGCTGTGCGAACGCGAACGTAGAAAGAGAGAACAGAAACAAAAGGCAGAGAGTGACGTGCGAATCCCGCGACTTCACCCCAAAAAGCACCGAGTAGGTAGGCCATGCGAAAGAGCAACTTCGCACGCGGTGCGTATCTCCCACATGGCTTCGAGCGTGATGGAGGAAGCCTACTTCGATGGCGGATACTCCGCGGAACGCACTGTCGGGAGTACTCTATTCCGCGTCCCAGGAGAAACATTTCGCCCCGGTGTGTGTAAGTCTTCGCCTTCGATACAATTCCTGCCAGCCAATCGCACCCACACGTCATAAACAAGCGTATAAAGAGATAAAACCGTTTGCTTATTAAAACTCAACGCTCATTCACCTTTTAGTGATTAGATTGTGCATTAAACTGACGCTCCCCGAAACGGAAGAAGCGAAAGCGCACGGACGCGATGTTTCGCCGTTGTTTGTCATCCCGAGTGGCTGGGCCGTGATCGTGACCAGCGCGACGATGCTCAAATCCGCCCGGCATGGATCCCACCGACGCGCGCACTGTGCTCCACCGTCGCTGCTGGCAGCGCATAAAGCGATAATATAAAATATCAAATTAATTGGATTCATGATAATAATATTTGTTCAATTTACATTCGCCTGATCACAGCCACAAGGTTCCACGCCTGCCTTGGAGCCGCTTGGAGTGGGACACCGTTGGCAAGAGATGGGATAAATCGCCTCCTCCGGGTGGTTTGTACACTTTGTTTGCGTTTTTTGTCGCGTGATTCATCTGCGCAGCCAATCCGCGGAGTCAATTCCCAACCAATTATCGCTCGATAACGGGCGGCCGGACTGATGCAAGGCGTGAGAGTTTTTTTTGTTCGAGCGGCGTCGAAACATCGAACAATACCAAATGGTGTCTCATAACTTCACAACTCAAGCCGGCAACGTCGTTGATGGCACCGGAGGCGTGAAAGCCGCAAAGTGGTTATCATTATGAAGGTCTCATTGGAATAAATATTGGATATGGCGAAACGTCGTAAGACACCGATGGAGATCGGAAGGGGGCTTGTGCGTGTCTCGCCAAACATATGTTAAGCAGATAGAGTGGCCTATTCGGCCTGTTTAATTGGATACGGGTCAGTGATAGTGGGCATCGTTTTGTCGACATTGGGATGGTTGTTGAACACGATACGGTGGGATGGGTGTATAATTGGATGTGATGCCTCGCGGACACTAATGTCATATTTAACAAATGTTTATGTGTAGCTCGATTTAAATTTTAAAAGATTACTACGGCGCGATTCAATTGGCAGGATACGTTAAGTCTTAGATTGTGAATGATTCATTCCAAAAGAGCTATAAATAGATAAACAATTCGTAGATAAATTCAATGTAAAAGCCCTTTTGATAAAACAAACTTGTTTCTTTCCACACTCTAATTCGTTAAAGTCGAACTGTATTCACTGTGACGAAAACTGTCACAGTGCTGTTTTTATCATTACAAAATCCACTGTCGGATTACACTACTGTCAAACGTACTGTACGAAAATAACATTCAATGTTCTTTTGGATATTGTTTCACAACATGTACTCATGTTGCTTCTTGTTTAATTACTTTATTGATGGAAAAAATCCTAATGAACATTTGATAATCCAGTTATGTATAAAACATGTGTAAAAAATTAAAAGATTGAGCAAAGAAAAAAAACAACATTGTAGTGGATTTCGTATATTTGAGTCAGTTCTTCAATCCGATAGTTGCGTTTATTGCGTGATGATTTTTAATCACAATCTTTCGTTATTAGTTAGTGAATGCTGCTTGAATACACACTAGCAACACTTCATCTTGCAATCTCAAACGTATAAACTTAAATATAGGCTTATCCCATTTGAATATCTGTTTTATGTTGCTGAATTAAGCATGGTTTACAAGGTAAAAACATATTAAAAGAACAGTGTTAAAATTACGAAAGAGGATATGTTAATTACGAAGTCTTCATTTTCTCTTTATATATATACATGGAATACTTTTACAATTGTATCCCTGGATCATTTAAATGATTTTTGTTGCGTTCATCATAAGCCCTAAAAGGTTACATACGTATAAAATCGTAAAGTAGCTCATAGTTACTTTACCCATCAACAGATGGCGCAACGCAACCAAGATTTCAGAGAAAATGATGTAGTACAGCTGCTTTAAGTGTTTTGCAATGTTTTTACCAATCCTTGTCATGTTTCTTTCCAAAAGAGACCATATAATTTTTTCATCATTAATTCAAATTGCTATGTTTATCGTGCGATTTCTGCGATATTTGGGATATTTGTACAACTAAAAATGGAACCTGGAGTAGAAATAAAAAAAAACTTTAAAGACTCTCAACAAATGTATTCTAAACACAATATAGCTCTTCCAACACAAAATTGAATGAAAATGGCTGACGCTTGAGAAATAATACTTTTTTATTGATTTTCTTTAAAAATCAAGTAGAAGTCATACAGAAAAATTTGGAAAATTTGGTACTGAATAACTACGTTTAAAAATGGCAGTATAAAAGCTATGAAAAGTATTATAACCAATTATGATGCAATTCTTTTATTGTACCAAGTGAAAATTATGTTTCTGGTGAAATGTGTAGCTTGTTATAAAGAAAGATCACTTCATTGATAGTCGTTAGCCCTAGCTGTCTGACATTTTAACTAAATATATTATTTTTGCTAGGGAAAGGATAGTTGGATCGATAAGTTATGGTCTAAACATAACCAATTACGTTTACTTCAATATTTTCATGTAAACATAATTGTTTTCAACTTTTTCCATCTTTTAGTCAAAACGTTATGCAAATATAGACCTGAAATCTATCACTTTTAGTATGAAGCTGTTTTTATTCAAAAAGACACTTTAAAAATATCGAGTATGCTAGAATATAATGATAAACCTTCAATTTTAATTGTTCCATTGCATTTTTTTAATTTAATACCTTCCGTTAAATTTGTCAGTAACGATTGTAAAAAACAGACTACATAATCTAATAATTTCTCTAACACTAACTCTGATCGCTAAAATAACTTTGAATTGGATCTTTTCAGAGCATAATTCAACAAAATGTATATTTAAAATGATTTAGTTTATAGCCGACTGTGCTTACTAATTAAAAGTTGGAATATACCCAGCAAATTAATACTTTTAAGTGATATTTAACTTTCTTTTACTTCCTATTCCCTATCATATAAAAAGTTGAAATATACCCAGCAAATTAATACTTTTAAGTAATATTTAACTTTCTTTTACTTCCTATTCCCTATCATACTTAAATCCTTATTCACGCTCTGCCAAAGTTTAACGAGCGACAACGATGCACCTGGTTCATGCTGCCACGGTCATGGCATGCTTCGTTCCAACGTAATGATGGATGATTACGCAGCTACTTGATGTATCGTCCTTCACATTACCATACCCGCTGCATAGTAGGCTGGAACGTCGCGGCTGTCAAACCCACAAGTGCGGCAAAAATCTTCGTCCCGTCCTTCCTTCGGCCTCGTTAATACATCATGCAAAATCGATTCATTGCATCGTTTCTCCCTTGCGTCCACCCATCGCTGAGATTATGTTCGCCGGGTTTTGAATGCTGTTTTTTGTTTGCTGTTTTACATCCCTGCAACAGAGAGACAAAAAAATCCCCACGCAAATCAGGGTGAAAAGGTGAGAAAACTTATTTTCACAGTAATTAGAATGTAATTTATCATTCTACATACCCGCGATTCTCCCCATCAGCATGTCAAGGCCAACTGAATACGTAATCATCTCGCTTCGGGACGAACTCTAGAACGGTTTGCGCAATCCTTCTCTTTTTTCTGCGCTCCCTCGGTCGCTCGGGCGTCACTGGTTTTTGGAAGGATTAATACGGAATCGAACTAGCCCCTTTATTATCTCGCTTGTCGCACGGCCGCGCATAGATAGATGGATGGCCTGGAATCCTTTTCCTTTTCCTTCATCGCTGCCGCTGGTTCTAGCTAACGTTTAGGGTTGCTTTGAGTATAATGTTTTCGGAGGGAAGATAAAATGGGTTATTGTTTCGTTATTTATCATGACATTTCAGCTACAGATTTTTCGGGATGAGCGTGGTTGCTGCTCGTCCTGGGTTGGGCACTGCATTCGAAGGTGCTTTACCAGCTATCGATACAGCCGATAGACCGGCTTGTCCGTAACGTTCGGCAACCAGTACACCATTCAAATCCGGGGAGACTAAGTGCAAAGACGTCCCTTATTTTTACGATGTCGCGCGACGGACGAACGGTGGTGTTGCAAATGATGTGAAAGATAAATCTGTGTGCGCTATTATATTTAAATTATGATGAATTATCCGTTTAGTGCAACACCCCGCCAACGAACCGCACCGCTAGATGTACGCTGAAATAAAATAAAATAAGAATGTAGCAGCACTTTGGAAGAAAAAGGTCGAAAATGCAGGAGCATTTTATTGAGAAGTGTTTTTACTTCTCAAATATCTCTTAAAAAAGATTCAAATAAAAATATATTAAGAATTTCTTAATTTTCAACATGAAGATGGCACTACAGAAAATAAAACAAATCCATTTTAGGGTTTTCGGAAACCATATTTTAAAACGATTGAATATGCATAGGGGAGCAACCAACATCCCTATTCATGCTTATAGGAAAATCAAATACTACGTAATGTTGGATGATTTTCAACAGGGATTGTATTGTAAAATTGTAAGACATAAATTCATTGATGTTGTAAACTGTATTCCGTTTTAAATAATAATTTTAGAATGTTTGCGTTTCTCTGACACGATACCTCGAGTATTCGAAAATGCGAGTCTGTTTATTATCAATTTTCGTCCTTATACGATATAGTTTTTTTCACCTATTTACACGCTGGCTTCTCAGGAGGAGGAGGCCTTGAAAACGCTCGCCTCTTTCACATGCAACAACACTTCCTCATTCGTCCATCAAACCAATGTCCTTGTTCGACGTATGCAAATCTTCTAAATATTTACACGGCCTAGTGATGTCGGTGCCGATGTCCAGCGGACCTCTTCCGCACGATAGTTGGACTTTTTCGTCTATTTCTACTAACGTACCTAAACCGCGACACCTTCGCGTTGGGAAGATACTGTTTCAAATCTGATTACATTCCACCGACCAACGAAACAACATCTCATCGCGCCGCATAGTTAGTTCCCGATAGCGGTTTAACTCCCCCCGCTAGGGTGCTCTCGAAATCGTTCAATTAGGATCGTCTTTAGGCGGTGTACGGAAAGATGGAAAAGGTACGTCGCCCTTTGATCGCACGCCTGCATGGTTTCGCTCTCCTTTAGTTAGTTCCCCTTTTTTATCACAGATTACAAATGCGTCTCTCCGACGAAGTTTGTTTTCGTTTGCTCCGAAGTAATCAACTCTTTTGCGATCGCGCGGCTGTTCTGCGATCGCTCGAATGATTGCGAGACTTTTTTTTGTAAAAGAGGAGTCGATGTTCCCACACTTCTATTCCCGGTCACAAATCAACCGAAGAGACTGCTCTTCTTTGTCGATCTTCAGTGTTCGGTATGCGTATAAAAATTGCACATATTACTGTTTGTCCTATCCGTGTCGCCTTATAACAAACTCGGAACAAAATGGAGCGGAGCCATGTTGTAGTTGTAGTAGTAGTAGTTAGTAGTGCTCGAATGCTTATCGATCTAGTAGAAAATCTAAAGTTGTACACGACCCTCAACTAAACGCGTCCGTTCCGTTCTTAGCTATTAGTTCGCCAGTGTAACCAGCAGCGTTTGCTTCCCTTTTCCTAGTTGCACATAGCCCGCATTTCCATTGTGTTACTTCTGTTGTTCTTGTTTGTTTGCAATATCGATCGTGGCTTTCCATCGATCACTCTCTCCCCGTCTGTTTTTGTTTTGCTTCTACTTAATCATAATGAAAGTTGTGTGTTTGTGGGAAACGTGTCTGCGGGTAATTCTCTGGAGCGTTCCGGTTCTTCTCGATCTTCAGCTGTCGTATACTTTTGCAGGTGTTTTCGCCGTATCCATCACCAGCCAGCGAAGCAGTGGAATTGTTCAGCATCAGCATAAGCAGTCACCGACACGAATCGAACCACGAGCATTCACCGAACCGCGTATACGGATAGGTTGGTGCAGCTTTCTGAAGAGAATAGAGAAAAAGAAAACAGCAATTAATAAAAAGGTGCGAAAGCAAACAGCCAGCCAGCTACCGAACGATCGAAAGCTCTCGGCAGACAAGCGATCTCGTATTTACACAACGTTAGGGAATTGGTGCGTTAATCGATTGGAATGGGGTGTTAATGACGGGAAAATGATCATAAACAGTTTCATCTTCTATCTGGTACGGCAGCGTCGACAGGAAGTGAGACATCCTCCGGGCGAAGTATTTAACCATTAGATACACTAATAAAGTGTTGCCCCCCAAACACCACCCACCCACCACACCCGGATCGCTTCGGCTTCGGAATCGGTACAGAAAATTCACACATTTTATGACACCGCCCGGAGTCGCCGGAGTCGTCCAAGTCGACTTATGATCGTTCCCGAGATCATTACGCAACGTCCGGTGCCGGATGAGAAATAAAGCTCTGGAAACAAACAAAAAAAAAACAGCTCCACCGACCCCCGGGTGGACGTGGTGTGACGCATAGGTGCGGAGAGATGCGATGAGATGAGATTTATGATATTGCCGCGATCGTCTGCATTAATCTTCACCGTCAGTGCCGCCGAGCTTGCCGGGCCGGCACCAACACGGACGGATCGTCCCGCGCGGTTAATGGTTGTTGTGTTTGGTCGCTTTGGTCGGGGAAGCATCGGCAAAAGGAAGGAAGGTTGATTAAGATAGACGATCGCTCGGTACCGATAAGCATCATTAGTTCGAATGTTTATGAATGAATTAATACGAAAGAACGGCGCGCGGCGCAGCCCGTTGGCCGGGAAGATTCGGGCGGCGGGATTCGTCACCCGTACTTTCGGCACACTTGATCATTGCGCGTGATCGCCGCGATCCTCCGTGGAGCCCGGAGCTCGGAACCTCGGAGGTAACGATCGCACCGGTACGATACTGTCTCATTATAAACGCTGCCGCTGCCTAGACTCCGGTGTCGGTCTCCTCAAACAAGAAGCCCCAAAAGCCAACGCCTTCAAAAGGTGCGCGGAAGGCGCGTACGCTACACGCAAAGCGGTACGCACCAAAAACAAAACCAAAAAACACACCTCAGGCCCAGACTTTCCGGGGCCCTCGGTTTGGAAAA
>KZ072118.1:167415-186640 GCA_002091845.1 Anopheles cracens
GTCGGAGAGACGTTAACGAGAGCGGCGGGCTGGTGATAGTGAGCTGGCTGACAGGGTGAAATAGATGGAATTTACGTATCGAAAAGGGGTTCGGTCGAGCCGGGGACTGGCAAAAGGCTATCGAATCCGGGTGCCACCGGGGATTCCGTGCTGAGGAAACGTGTGTACTTAGTGGAGGAAATTTATCGAGCGTGTTTATTTGCTTGCGTTCGCTGGTTGGAAAATTATATCAATTTATATAATTAAGAGGTGAATTATGCATCAAGAATGTGATCATAGGGAAAATGCACCAGCAATAGTATCGTTTTAAATCAAAATATATTAATGTTCCAAAAAATAGAAGGACCACATTTTATAGAAAATAGGCACATTCACAATATCTAGTTTCCTATTTTGAAACATGATCAGAATTCCAAAATCGCTTCGCATTATTTTTATATTTAGTACTCATGCAAATGCATTATGCTTATCGATCATGTAGTAATTGACTCCAGAATTTGTTTTAATATCATCACGAAGATAACTTTGCCAAGTTTTTTTTTAAGGTTCAGCGATTCATCTAACAAAATTGCCTTACTTAATTGCCTTTTATTCAAACTAGAATCACTCTACTAACGAAGAATGACGACACAGTGTCTATTCTTTCATAAGCTTATTAGCGGTTCCGTTGTCGCCTGTCTATTGTAGGAAAAGTTAACTTTCAAACTTCTAAGAGAACTTTAAGACTATGATCTGCGATAAGGAATGACTTAAAGTTGTCTGAAATCGGATCTAGTGATTCTATAATTACCCGCATGCAGGCCGCAATAGGCAAGGAACCTTGCGCGATAAGTAATAATAATAGTAATGATATCGTCAATAAGAATATCTATTCAACATAAATAATCTTTCAATTTTTGGATGTTCCTTATTTCACTATCATTATTTGTATGATGTGACACGGATATGAATGTCACGTATCAATGTAACTAAAAGATCAACTGGTTAATATACTTAATGGGTTCTCATACATAATGATAAACCGTGTATACTATGCAACAGCACAGTACATCCCAAATCGACTTACTCGTGTCCTTGTGTTCAACCTAATTCACCGAACAACAAGTAGATTCCCCAAACAAATGGGCGCAACAACAAAAAAACACACATTCATACGGATGAGCGGCCGGCTTTGAATGCAAAAACCATTAGCCGAAACCGTAAGTAAAAAGGCCCGGGACCTTGCAACCTGCGCTGACAGTGACGAAATTGGACACCCATCCATCTACCCACCCACCGTTTAATTCCAAACCCAACCCCTCCCGGGTGCAACATTACGCGCTCAAGTGAGCAAAACAGAAGAGAAGAGAAAGAAAAAACGAACCCGAAACGAGAGCAAATCAAAGTGAGAATTCTGACACCTTGCAACAATCGGAAATCGGAATAAGTCAATTTGCGAACCTTCCGGGAGGCGGCGACGGCCGCGGCGTCCCCTGTCGGAAAATGCCCATCCCTGCTGACGCAACCGAAGCGGAAAAGCCACGGTCGGCCATATGGGAATTTGAGGCGAACGGGCGAATAGCTGCTGCCTTCCACCCCAGGCCAGCCCCGAGAGATGTTGATAGATTTTCGAGGTTTTTAGCACGGAGAGCTAGCGCCGGGCATAATGTTCGCTTCCGTGCGAGGGGAAGGCAACAAAAAAAAACGAGCAATAAAGCAATCCCTCCCCTGGCTGGATGGATGGTCAGGACCCCTCCGGTGGCCGCTGAAAAGCGAATCTCCGTGCGGAGGGAAATGTTTTATCCGAAAATCTCGCCCCGCTAGCTTCTTGGTTCCCGGCGGCTGCTAACTGCCGGCACGGAAAGAGCAGCCCGGCCAGGGAGGGATGAAATCTTGATGACTGTGCGTGATAATATATCCATTATCCGATTAAGTTAAGTGAAAATGCCACTTGTTATTTAGATATTCATTGGCCTCCGGGAAGGGCGCCGGGCAGGGCCCCGGCCGGCTGGAAGTTTGCGTGAGTTTTCGGAAAATCGAGCCCGTTGGCTTTCGGTTACAGTGGACTTGATAAAGAGGCTTTTATAAGCCCGCAGGGAACTTCAGCGGGACGGGAAGTTTCAGCTGTGAGTGCGCTCTCATCTCAACGCGCCTCGTCGTGCCGGGGAAAAATCCTCCCTCGGGGGGTTTGTTTTGAGTTTTGAGCCGCTGCCTGCCTTCTGGAGAGTGAGTGACTCGTCGTGCCGGGGAAAAATCCTCCCTCGGGGGGTTTGTTTTGAGTTTTGAGCCGCTGCCTGCCTTCTGGAGAGTGAGTGGCAGACGGTCCGGGGCTGGCGGGACTGCGCCGTGACCTTCCCCTTGCGAGCTGTCAGTGCGCCAGAGACGCAAAAGTGAACAGATGACACCGATATCCCAAGGACGAGCGGGAAGACGAACGGGATGATTCGTACCTCGCCTATGCGCTCGTTTCAATTATCGCAGTTTTATGCATTGCCTAATGATTCCATTTGCAGCGGCTCGTCGGTTGCGTCCGGGAGAGTGTTCCGTGACAGCATCCAACCGTAACCCAGCTCCGTCTGTCAAATGGCTGAAATGATTTTAATTTCCAGCCCAGTTGGAACAAACCGAACAAAAAAAAAAAAAAAAAAACAAAGTGGACGATTTTTGTTTTGCCTTGTTCAAAGGAGATGTAGTTCCAAGTGGTGTTGTTTTGTCATTTTGTAGATAGTTGTAGACATTGATGCTTAGTTTAGTTTGCCGGATTTGAAATCTTGATAAGAAAGGTACATTTAAGGCGAATTTATAACCCCCAAACTTGTGTTCCAAAATGAGAAAAAGCATAACGAACATAACGGATGATGACACGTAACGCACATTGCATACTTTTAGGGGTTTATGCTCCGTTTACCTTGCGCAATGGTGGAGTTCAATGCCACCGGTGCATTTATGGGAAAATACTGCTACAATCGTTCAAAAAACGTGGTCCATGCACCGTAGGTATAGAAGAAGTTACTGTCAGCATAAATTCGAAGCTGCAAGAAATGAATTCTCCCAATCCAATATTGGCCAATTCAAAGAAATCCCATGTTCAAAGCGATAATGACTAAAGGTGGAAACTAAATGTTCAACATTTCAACAACAAATCTGCCTTCAGCGAGCACCATTACTTGAAGGCTGATTTGAACAAAATATAATTCAATGTATTTTTTTAGCATTGACTAATATTGAAATGTAGCATAAAGATGTAGAGAGCTGTTTCTAGAAAGAAATTACAATGTTTGAGTCTATATAATTGATAATAAACAGACTCGCATTTTCGAATACTCGAGGTATCGTGTCAGAGAAACGCAAACATTCTAAAATTATTATTTAAAACGGAATACAGTTTACAACATCAATGAATTTATGTCTTACAATTTTACAATACAATCCCTGTTGAAAATCATCCAACATTACGTAGTATTTGATTTTCCTATAAATGTATTACACAAGTACGCATCCATATATCGCATCATCACGCAAAGCAGCCAATAGAACCGTCAACAGTATACACAATGAATTCACGCCCCTCCCCTGAACGTCTCCCTCAAAAATCAGTAAATTATATATAAATATATACATATATGAACATATATTTAACGGATGAAGAAAATATAGAAAAATAGAATCGAATATGAAAAAAAAAATGAAAGGGGCGAGCGTTTTCAAGGCCTCCTCCTCCTGAGAAGCCAGCGTGTAAATAGGTGAAAAAAACTATATCGTATAAGGACGAAAACGGAGCAGGCTGCGCCCACGGCGAGTTGTGCGGCCGTGTAGGAACATGTTGTAAAAAGAATGATAAGAAGAAAAAACAAACAAACAAACGAGTGGAAACGATTAGTTCGTTCTTTCGATTCCGGCGGGTGTAACGGTTTATAGAACAAATTAATTTAGATTAAAGAATACTTCTGTTACTAACTAACACACACACAAACACGATCGCGAAATGCGCAGCACACCGTGTGGTGCGTAAGTATTGTAAAATTAACTACTTTTATACACGCTACGTATCGCACTAGTAAAGACAAAGACATAGATACACACGAAACTATCCGGAACAGGAACAGGCAACCGAAATTCACACCTCACACGCGTGTAAGAACATTTCATGTGCAAATTGTTGATTTTTTTTTGGTTTGCTTTCCCGTGCGTCGTGGAGTTCAGTGCAAAGTATGGTTATAGGGATTTCCCTAAGTTTTCCGATCACACGCGCAAACGAGACATCGTTATAAAAAACACGTCTACATCAGCAAACGATACAAGCGTTGCTGGAAGAGCCCGGAGACAGGAGACAATTACATCCAACGCAACAAGACAGCTCACGCCTACCACGCGGCACACTGATAAAGTTGAACGGCAAACAGTTGGAAGCGATATTTGCACGATAGTATTTCGCACGTTTCAATTCTTCGATGAGGAAAGAACAGAATAGGACACATGGATCCAGTTCTTACACACATACACACGGACACACACACACAGAAGGAGAGCGAAACCATGCAGGCGTGCGATCAAAGGGCGACGTACCTTTTCCATCTTTCCGTACACCGCCTAAAGACGATCATAATTGAACGATTTCGAGAGCACCCAAGCGGGGGGAGTTAAACCGCTATCGGGAACGAACTATGCGGCGCGATGAGATGTTGTTTCGTTGGTCGGTGGAATGTAATCAGATTTGAAACAGTATCTTCCCAACGCGGAGGTGTCGCGGTTTTGGGTACGTTAGTAGAAATAGACGAAAAAGTCCAACTATCGTGCGGAAGAGGTCCGCTGGACATCGGCACCGACATCACTAGGCCGTGTAAATATTTAGAAGATTTGCATACGTCGAACAAGGAGATTGGTTTGATGGACGAATGAGGAAGTGTTGTTGCATGTGAAAGGGGCGAGCGTTTTCAAGGCCTCCTCCTCCTGAGAAGCCAGCGTGTAAATAGGTGAAAAAAACTATATCGTATAAGGACGAAAACGGAGCAGGCTGCGCCCACGGCGAGTTGTGCGGCCGTGTAGGAACATGTTGTAAAAAGAATGATAAGAAGAAAAAACAAACAAACAAACGAGTGGAAACGATTAGTTCGTTCTTTCGATTCCGGCGGGTGTAACGGTTTATAGAACAAATTAATTTAGATTAAAGAATACTTCTGTTACTAACTAACACACACACAAACACGATCGCGAAATGCGCAGCACACCGTGTGGTGCGTAAGTATTGTAAAATTAACTACTTTTAACACACAACTTTCATTATGATTAAGTAGAAGCAAAACAAAAACAGACGGGGAGAGAGTGATCGATGGAAAGCCACGATCGATATTGCAAACAAACAAGAACAACAGAAGTAACACAATGGAAATGCGGGCTATGTGCAACTAGGAAAAGGGAAGCAAACGCTGCTGGTTACACTGGCGAACTAATAGCTAAGAACGGAACGGACGCGTTTAGTTGAGGGTCGTGTACAACTTTAGATTTTCTACTAGATCGATAAGCATTCGAGCACTACTAACTACTACTACTACAACTACGACATGGCTCCGCTCCATTTTGTTCCGAGTTTGTTATAAGGCGACACGGATAGGACAAACAGTAATATGTGCAATTTTTATACGCATACCGAACACTGAAGATCGACAAAGAAGAGCAGTCTCTTCGGTTGATTTGTGACCGGGAATAGAAGTGTGGGAACATCGACTCCTCTTTTACAAAAAAAAAATCAATGAATTTATGTCTTACAATTTTACAATACAATCCCTGTTGAAAATCATCCAACATTACGTAGTATTTGATTTTCCTGTAAGCATGAATAGGGATGTTGGTTGCTCCCCTATGCATATTCAATCGTTTTAAAATATTTCCGGTTTCCGAAAAACCTGTTTAAAATGGATTTGTTTTATTTTCTGTATAGCCACATTCATGTTGAAAATTAAGAAATTCTTAATATATTTTTATTTGAATCTTTTTGAATCAAATTAATCTATTTCTGGCAATGAATGATGTAACGAAGCTATTCTGCACGAAATATGAAAACACTTCTCAATAAAATGCTTCTGTATTTTCGACCTTTTTCTTCCAAAGTGCTGCTACATTCTTATTTTATTTTATTTCAGCGTACATCTAGCGGTGCGGTTCGTTGGCGGGGTGTTGCACTAAACGGATAATTCATCATAATTTAAATATAATAGCGCACACAGATTTATCTTTCACATCATTTGCAACACCACCGTTCGTCCGTCGCGCGACATCGTAAAAATAAGGGACGTCTTTGCACTTAGTCTCCCCGGATTTGAATGGTGTACTGGTTGCCGTTACGGAACGTTACGGACAAGACGGTCCCTCGGCTGTATCGATAGCTGGTAAAGCACCTTCGAATGCAGTGCCAAACCCAGGACGAGCAGCAACCACGCTCATCCCGAAAAATCTGTAGCTGAAATGTCATGATAAATAACGAAACAATAACCCATTTTATCTTCCCTCCGAAAACATTATACTCAAAGCAACCCTAAACGTTAGCTAGAACCAGCGGCAGCGATGAAGGAAAAGGAAAAGGATTCCAGGCCATCCATCTATCTATGCGCGGCCGTGCGACAAGCGAGATAATAAAGGGGCTAGTTCGATTCCGTATTAATCCTTCCAAAAACCAGTGACGCCCGAGCGACCGAGGGAGCGCAGAAAAAAGAGAAGGATTGCGCAAACCGTTCTAGAGTTCGTCCCGAAGCGAGATGATTACGTATTCAGTTGGCCTTGACATGCTGATGGGGAGAATCGCGGGTATGTAGAATGATAAATTACATTCTAATTACTGTGAAAATAAGTTTTCTCACCTTTTCACCCTGATTTGCGTGGGGATTTTTTTGTCTCTCTGTTGCAGGGATGTAAAACAGCAAACAAAAAACAGCATTCAAAACCCGGCGAACATAATCTCAGCGATGGGTGGACGCAAGGGAGAAACGATGCAATGAATCGATTTTGCATGATGTATTAACGAGGCCGAAGGAAGGACGGGACGAAGATTTTTGCCGCACTTGTGGGTTTGACAGCCGCGACGTTCCAGCCTACTATGCAGCGGGTATGGTAATGTGAAGGACGATACATCAAGTAGCTGCGTAATCATCCATCATTACGTTGGAACGAAGCATGCCATGGCCGTGGCAGCATGAACCAGGTGCATCGTTGTCGCTCGTTAAACTTTGGCAGAGCGTGATTAAGGATTTAAGTATGATAGGGAATAGGAAGTAAAAGAAAGTTAAATATCACTTAAAAGTATTAATTTGCTGGGTATATTCCAACTTCCAAAAGAACATTGAATGTTATTTTCGTACAGTACGTTTGACAGTAGTGTAATCCGACAGTGGATTTTGTAATGATAAAAACAGCACTGTGACAGTTTTCGTCACAGTGAATACAGTTCGACTTTAACGAATTAGAGTGTGGAAAGAAACAAGTTTGTTTTATCAAAAGGGCTTTTACATTGAATTTATCTACGAATTGTTTATCTATTTATAGCTCTTTTGGAATGAATCATTCACAATCTAAGACTTAACGTATCCTGCCAATTGAATCGCGCCGTAGTAATCTTTTAAAATTTAAATCGAGCTACACATAAACATTTGTTAAATATGACATTAGTGTCCGCGAGGCATCACATCCCATTATACACCCATCCCACCGTATCGTGTTCAACAACCATCCCGATGTCGACAAAACGATGCCCACTATCACTGACCCGTATCCAATTAAACAGGCCGAATAGGCCACTCTATCTGCTTAACATATGTTTGGCGAGACACGCACAAGCCCCCTTCCGATCTCCATCGGTGTCTTACGACGTTTCGCCATATCCAATATTTATTCCAATGAGACCTTCATAATGATAACCACTTTGCGGCTTTCACGCCTCCGGTGCCATCAACGACGTTGCCGGCTTGAGTTGTGAAGTTATGAGACACCATTTGGTATTGTTCGATGTTTCGACGCCGCTCGAACAAAAAAAAACTCTCACGCCTTGCATCAGTCCGGCCGCCCGTTATCGAGCGATAATTGGTTGGGGATTGACTCCGCGGATTGGCTGCGCAGATGAATCACGCGACAAAAAACGCAAACAAAGTGTACAAACCACCCGGAGGAGACGATTTATCCCATCTCTTGCCAACGGTGTCCCACTCCAAGCGGCTCCAAGGCAGGCGTGGAACCTTGTGGCTGTGATCAGGCGAATGTAAATTGAACAAATATTATTATCATGAATCCAATTAATTTGATATTTTATATTATCGCTTTATGCGCTGCCAGCAGCGACGGTGGAGCACAGTGCGCGCGTCGGTGGGATCCATGCCGGGCGGATTTGAGCATCGTCGCGCTGGTCACGATCACGGCCCAGCCACTCGGGATGACAAACAACGGCGAAACATCGCGTCCGTGCGCTTTCGCTTCTTCCGTTTCGGGGAGCGTCAGTTTAATGCACAATCTAATCACTAAAAGGTGAATGAGCGTTGAGTTTTAATAAGCAAACGGTTTTATCTCTTTATACGCTTGTTTATGACGTGTGGGTGCGATTGGCTGGCAGGAATTGTATCGGGATAAGCCTATATTTAAGTTTATACGTTTGAGATTGCAAGATGAAGTGTTGCTAGTGTGTATTCAAGCAGCATTCACTAACTAATAACGAAAGATTGTGATTAAAAATCATCACGCAATAAACGCAACTATCGGATTGAAGAACTGACTCAAATATACGAAATTCACTACAATGTTTTTTTTTTATTTTCTTTGCTCAATTTTTTAATTTTTTACACATATTCTACACATAACTGGATTATCAAATGTTCATTAGGATTTTTTCCATCAATAAAGTAATTAAACAAGAAGCAACATGAGTACATGTTATGAAATAATTTCCAAAAGAACATTGAATGTTATTTTCGTACAGTACGTTTGACAGTAGTGTAATCCGACAGTGGATTTTGTAATGATAAAAATTAGAGAAATTATTAGATTATGTAGTCTGTTTTTTACAATCGTTACTGACAAATTTAACGGAAGGTATTAAATTAAAAAAAATGCAATGGAACAATTAAAATTGAAGGTTTATCATTATATTCTAGCATACTCGATATTTTTAATGTGTCTTTTTGAATAAAAACAGCTTCATACTAAAAGTGATAGATTTCAGGTTTATATTTGCATAACGTTTTGACTAAAAGATGGAAAAGTTGAAAACAACTATGTTTGCATGAAAATATTGAAGTAAACGTAATTGGTTATGTTGAGACCATAACTTGTCGATCCAACTAACTTTTCCCTAGCAAAAATTATATATTTGGTAAAAATGTCAGACAGCTAGGGCTAACGACTATCAATGAAGTGATATTTCTTTATAACAAGCTACCCATTTCACCAGAAACATAATTTTCACTTGGTACAATAAAAGAATTGCATCATAATTGGTTATAATACTTTTCATAGCTTTTATACTGCCATTTTTAAACGTAGTTATTCAGTACCAAATTTTCCAAATTTTTCTGTATGACTTCTATTTGATTTTTAAAGAAAATCTATAAAAAAGTATTATTTCTCAAGCGTCAGCTATTTTCATTCAATTTTGTGTTGGAAGAGCTATATTGTGTTTAGAATACATTTGTTGAGAGTCTTTAAAGTTTTTTTTTATTTCTACTCCAGGTTCCATTTTTAGTTGTACAAATATCCCAAATATCGCAGAAATCGCACGATAAACATAGCAATTTGAATTAATGATGAAAAAATTATATGGTCTCTTTTGGAAAGAAACATGACAAGGATTGGTAAAAACATTGCAAAACACTTAAAGCAGCTGTACTACATCATTTTCTCTGAAATCTTGGTTGCGTTGCGCCATCTGTTGATGGGTAAAGTAACTATGAGCTACTTTACGATTTTATACGTATGTAGCCTTTTAGGGATCATGATGAACGCAACAAAAATCATTTAAATGATCCAGTGATACAATTGTAAAAGTATTCCATTTTTATATATAAAGACAAAATGAAGAATTCGAAATTAACATACCCTCTTTCGTAATTTTAACACTGTTCTTTTAATATGTTTTTACCTTGTAAACCATGCTTAATTCAGCAACATAAAACAGATAAGCACAGTCGGCTATAAACTAAATCATTTTAAATATACATTTTGTTGAATTATGCTCTGAAAAGATCCAATTCAAAGTTATTTTAGCGATCAGAGTTAGTGTTAGAGAAATTATTAGATTATGTAGTCTGTTTTTTACAATCGTTACTGACAAATTTAACGGAAGGTATTAAATTAAAAAAACTCCCCGGATTTGAATGGTGTACTGGTTGCCGAACGTTACGGACAAGCCGGTCTATCGGCTGTATCGATAGCTGGTAAAGCACCTTCGAATGCAGTGCCCAACCCAGGACGAGCAGCAACCACGCTCATCCCGAAAAATCTGTAGCTGAAATGTCATGATAAATAACGAAACAATAACCCATTTTATCTTCCCTCCGAAAACATTATACTCAAAGCAACCCTAAACGTTAGCTAGAACCAGCGGCAGCGATGAAGAGGAAGGAAAAGGATTCCAGGCCATCCATCTATCTATGCGCGGCCGTGCGACAAGCGAGATAATAAAGGGGCTAGTTCGATTCCGTATTAATCCTTCCAAAAACCAGTGACGCCCGAGCGACCGAGGGAGCGCAGAAAAAAGAGAAGGATTGCGCAAACCGTTCTAGAGTTCGTCCCGAAGCGAGATGATTACATATTCAGTTGGCCTTGACATGCTGATGGGGGAGAATCGCGGGTATGTAGAATGATAAATTACATTCTAATTACTGTGAAAATAAGTTTTCTCACCTTTTCACTCTGATTTGCGTGGGGCTTTTTTTGCCTCTCTGTTGCAGGGATGTAAAACAGCAAACAAAAAACAGCATTCAAACCCCGGCGAACATAATCTCAGCGATGGGTGAACACAAGGGAGAAACTATGCAATGAATCGATTTTGCATGATGTATTAACGAGGCCGGAGGAAGGACGGGACGAAGATTTTTGCCGCACTTGTGGGTTTGACAGCCGCGACGTTCCAGCCTACTATGCAGCGGGTATGGAATCAATGAATTTATGTCTTACAATTTTACAATACAATCCCTGTTGAAAATCATCCAACATTACGTAGTATTTGATTTTCCTGTAAGCATGAATAGGGATGTTGGTTGCTCCCCTATGCATATTCAATCGTTTTAAAATATTTCCGGTTTCCGAAAAACCTGTTTAAAATGGATTTGTTTTATTTTCTGTATAGCCACATTCATGTTGAAAATTAAGAAATTCTTAATATATTTTTATTTGAATCTTTTTGAATCAAATTAATCTATTTCTGGCAATGAATGATGTAACGAAGCTATTCTGCACGAAATATGAAAACACTTCTCAATAAAATGCTTCTGTATTTTCGACCTTTTTCTTCCAAAGTGCTGCTACATTCTTATTTTATTTTATTTCAGCGTACATCTAGCGGTGCGGTTCGTTGGCGGGGTGTTGCACTAAACGGATAATTCATCATAATTTAAATATAATAGCGCACACAGATTTATCTTTCACATCATTTGCAACACCACCGTTCGTCCGTCGCGCGACATCGTAAAAATAAGGGACGTCTTTGCACTTAGTCTCCCCGGATTTGAATGGTGTACTGGTTGCCGTTACGGAACGTTACGGACAAGACGGTCCCTCGGCTGTATCGATAGCTGGTAAAGCACCTTCGAATGCAGTGCCAAACCCAGGACGAGCAGCAACCACGCTCATCCCGAAAAATCTGTAGCTGAAATGTCATGATAAATAACGAAACAATAACCCATTTTATCTTCCCTCCGAAAACATTATACTCAAAGCAACCCTAAACGTTAGCTAGAACCAGCGGCAGCGATGAAGGAAAAGGAAAAGGATTCCAGGCCATCCATCTATCTATGCGCGGCCGTGCGACAAGCGAGATAATAAAGGGGCTAGTTCGATTCCGTATTAATCCTTCCAAAAACCAGTGACGCCCGAGCGACCGAGGGAGCGCAGAAAAAAGAGAAGGATTGCGCAAACCGTTCTAGAGTTCGTCCCGAAGCGAGATGATTACGTATTCAGTTGGCCTTGACATGCTGATGGGGAGAATCGCGGGTATGTAGAATGATAAATTACATTCTAATTACTGTGAAAATAAGTTTTCTCACCTTTTCACCCTGATTTGCGTGGGGATTTTTTTGTCTCTCTGTTGCAGGGATGTAAAACAGCAAACAAAAAACAGCATTCAAAACCCGGCGAACATAATCTCAGCGATGGGTGGACGCAAGGGAGAAACGATGCAATGAATCGATTTTGCATGATGTATTAACGAGGCCGAAGGAAGGACGGGACGAAGATTTTTGCCGCACTTGTGGGTTTGACAGCCGCGACGTTCCAGCCTACTATGCAGCGGGTATGGTAATGTGAAGGACGATACATCAAGTAGCTGCGTAATCATCCATCATTACGTTGGAACGAAGCATGCCATGGCCGTGGCAGCATGAACCAGGTGCATCGTTGTCGCTCGTTAAACTTTGGCAGAGCGTGATTAAGGATTTAAGTATGATAGGGAATAGGAAGTAAAAGAAAGTTAAATATCACTTAAAAGTATTAATTTGCTGGGTATATTCCAACTTTTAATTAGTAAGCACAGTCGGCTATAAACTAAATCCAAAAGAACATTGAATGTTATTTTCGTACAGTACGTTTGACAGTAGTGTAATCCGACAGTGGATTTTGTAATGATAAAAACAGCACTGTGACAGTTTTCGTCACAGTGAATACAGTTCGACTTTAACGAATTAGAGTGTGGAAAGAAACAAGTTTGTTTTATCAAAAGGGCTTTTACATTGAATTTATCTACGAATTGTTTATCTATTTATAGCTCTTTTGGAATGAATCATTCACAATCTAAGACTTAACGTATCCTGCCAATTGAATCGCGCCGTAGTAATCTTTTAAAATTTAAATCGAGCTACACATAAACATTTGTTAAATATGACATTAGTGTCCGCGAGGCATCACATCCCATTATACACCCATCCCACCGTATCGTGTTCAACAACCATCCCGATGTCGACAAAACGATGCCCACTATCACTGACCCGTATCCAATTAAACAGGCCGAATAGGCCACTCTATCTGCTTAACATATGTTTGGCGAGACACGCACAAGCCCCCTTCCGATCTCCATCGGTGTCTTACGACGTTTCGCCATATCCAATATTTATTCCAATGAGACCTTCATAATGATAACCACTTTGCGGCTTTCACGCCTCCGGTGCCATCAACGACGTTGCCGGCTTGAGTTGTGAAGTTATGAGACACCATTTGGTATTGTTCGATGTTTCGACGCCGCTCGAACAAAAAAAAACTCTCACGCCTTGCATCAGTCCGGCCGCCCGTTATCGAGCGATAATTGGTTGGGGATTGACTCCGCGGATTGGCTGCGCAGATGAATCACGCGACAAAAAACGCAAACAAAGTGTACAAACCACCCGGAGGAGACGATTTATCCCATCTCTTGCCAACGGTGTCCCACTCCAAGCGGCTCCAAGGCAGGCGTGGAACCTTGTGGCTGTGATCAGGCGAATGTAAATTGAACAAATATTATTATCATGAATCCAATTAATTTGATATTTTATATTATCGCTTTATGCGCTGCCAGCAGCGACGGTGGAGCACAGTGCGCGCGTCGGTGGGATCCATGCCGGGCGGATTTGAGCATCGTCGCGCTGGTCACGATCACGGCCCAGCCACTCGGGATGACAAACAACGGCGAAACATCGCGTCCGTGCGCTTTCGCTTCTTCCGTTTCGGGGAGCGTCAGTTTAATGCACAATCTAATCACTAAAAGGTGAATGAGCGTTGAGTTTTAATAAGCAAACGGTTTTATCTCTTTATACGCTTGTTTATGACGTGTGGGTGCGATTGGCTGGCAGGAATTGTATCGAAGGCGAAGACTTAAACATACCGGGGTGAAATGTTTCTCCTGGGACGCGGAATAGAGTACTCCCGACAGTGCGTTCCGCGGAGTATCCGCCATCGAAGTAGGCTTCCTCCATCACGCTCGAAGCCATGTGGGAGATACGCACCGCGTGCGAAGTTGCTCTTTCGCATGGCCTGCCTCGGTGCGTTTTGGGGTGAAGTCGCGGGATTCGCACGTCACTCTCTGCCTTTTGTTTCTGTTCTCTCTTTCGACGTTCGCGTTCGCACAGCGCTACCTTCCCATCCCATATGTCCGGGGCATTGTCAATTCATTCCCGAACGTTTCTTATCAGTTTTATAACTTATTGCCTCAATTAGCGAATACTCGGCAAAACAACTGGGGGTGCGAAAAGCGAGAGGCAACCGGCGAAGAGGTCCTTTTCCGCTTTGCCCAAAAGTTCTCACCCAATTCACAATCGAAACCGCATCATTCCGCAAGGGGGCAAGACGGAGGTTTTTTCTTCTTCGTTTGGTTCATTGAATTTAATTTCGGGGACTCCGGACGGGGTTACGGGAAGGATTTATGCAAACTCCTCGGTCCAACTCGTATTTTAGCCAATCTTATCTCGGTAATGTATTTACCGCACTCTGAGGCATGTGTTTGCCTGTCGTTGTTGTGTTTTTAAATTTGTTTTTCTTTGGAATAGGTTTTTTTACAGTCGCTGGACGACTGGACTGAAGCGATCGAAGTCGAAAGTGTATTTTATTAACCATTCTACACTTTTCTACATTTTTTTGCATAATGTGTTATTTTCCTTTGCAAGAATGCTCCACATAAGCAAAACATCACGGTTCAAGGGTGCTTCTTGAGCATCGGCTTGCTTCATTCTAGCAGGAGATCTAAAAAACACATGCACAACAGCGTACGATGCAATTGCACCATCCCGTACCTCCGAATAAAGACAACCCAATTGCTACGAATCAGCGAAAAGATGGCAGAATGGTCTGGAAGCGAAAGCTGAAGAAATCAACCCGGGATCAACGACGAACCCGGCAAAGCCTCCTATGACCCGAACTCGGCTGCTTTGGAACGACAAAAAAGAGGGACAAACATTTCACGCAATTTAACAGCACGTCAGCCACGAGGTGGTCGGAGGGTGGTCGTGCGGGAAAAACCAATGCCACGCGGGTTATTCGATGAGGCAGCCGGCAGAAACGGCAAAAAGCAACACTGGCACACAGTGTGATACGCTGCTACGGTGCGCAGCGGTGTACATAATATATCAGATTTGATTGGGAGATACGTGAGAGATATCGTTTTAATGGCCAAATCTTGTTGAAATCAACTAAACGTTAAGTTACACATCAATTAGACACACTTCCATCGTCACCTTGGGTCGTGAGCGGGACTCGTGAGGCGAGAGGGAAGGAAAGCCCGGGAACAAGCAGCAAACGCGACGGGAAAGTGCTTGCAATTTGGCGAATCCGAGAAAAGTGTGCACAGACGGAGGACGGCGCAGGACGGTGACGCGCGGGAAGTGGCTGATGCATGTACACAGCCTTATCGCCAGGCGTATGCTAAACGAAAGAAGGGAAATATCCCCGGCAAACTCCTCCGTTTCCCTTGCACCAACGTGAGCCTCGTCTCGTGCGCTCTCATTTTACTTTTCCGCAACTCGAACTCGACGTTCGTTCAGGCGAATCGTTTTCCTCGCCGTGGAAGTATGTCAGAAAGTGGGTGCCAGAATGCTACAAGCATGTGTGTATGCGACCAGCGCATCAGACACACATACACAAACACATACATGCGAACACATGCTACTCCCATCGGTTGTTACCGGAAGAGAATAAAAGTAACAACAGTCGAATGTTTCTTTTGGGGGCCGGCGTTCGATTTTGGCAAACATTTCAGCCTCTTTTTTTTTATTCAAGGAACTAGTTCTACGTTTGACATGTTTAATTTTTATGTCTCTGTTCAATTTCATAGTGTTTATATTACACATGCTTCCTGGGTTAAAGTCCTTGGCTGTCACATGGGAGGCTTTTGTTTCAAACAGCTTTGGATTTATTTAAACATATATGTTTACTTTGTCTATGCATATACTTAATACAGTAATCGTGAGGATTAACAGGAGTCCCGTAATCCGTAAACCTTGATGTCTGCAAGGTTTTGTTTCTTATATAATTTTGGTAAATTTCATGCCACAAAGAGATTATTTCCGAGATTTTATGACTTTTGCTAACTAGCTCAAATAATGTGCATTTAGATTACTAACCGGTGTTTCATAATTAGCTCAAAACTTTTCCCGATTCCGAAAAAAATGTTACAGTATTCTTCAGTCAAATGTTTGCTTGGTTCTACTTTCATAATTTGTACTGAGTGGTTCAATGTTACACGAAGTGATTTTAAACGTACTTGTAATACTGATGCAATTAAAAATCTTATCATAATAATATTTATTGTAGGATTTTATGTCAACCACTCTACCCCGAAATAGGATATTTCAAGAAGAAAATATTCATCATTAAGTTCATTAAAACAATAATATGATTTTTTTTTACAAAAAGCATGGGCAACATAGATAAAATAAATTGCACATTGATTAGGTGGCGTCATCTGTTGGTGGGTAACAACACGAGCCCACCGGCGTCGAATGCAGTGTGCCCCGGAAGTGTGTGCTGCTTAACACCTCATCACCTACATTGCATTCTAATCAGCCAACCAGCCAACTAGCCAACCAACACTTTCAAAACCTCCCGAACGAACCGGATGAGGCCGATTGCGATGTTTCCCTTGCTGCGGCCCTTTCCACCCGTCCACGTGGCCGTAGCCGGTGTTTGATTTATATCGATGGCGCGTTATGTCGAGTAAAAGCGATACAAAAGGCAAACAAAACACTCCGAACGCCGAACAGCGACCTCGCCCTCGACGCTTCCTGGCACACCGCCACGAGGGGTCATCGACGGGATCGATGGCCCGGGATTCGTTGGGCGGACCGTTGGGCCATCCCTTTTTTCTTTCGGTTTCGGTTGGCGCCCACGTTCAGATTTATGATTATTATTTTATCATCGCAATCGTCATAAATTTATCGAATGTGTTACTCCGTTCTGCTTTCTTCCTATGAACCGCTTTTATTTGTCCATGAATAATGCTGCCAATGCTGTTGGTACACAACACACACACCCGGGATTCGTTGGGCGGACCGTTGGGCCATCCCTTTTTTCTTTCGGTTTCGGTTGGCGCCCACGTTCAGATTTATGATTATTATTTTATCATCGCAATCGTCATAAATTTATCGAATGTGTTACTCCGTTCTGCTTTCTTCCTATGAACCGCTTTTATTTGTCCATGAATAATGCTGCCAATGCTGTTGGTACACAACACACACAGTTAATGTCTTATTGTGAGCTTTTCGGCTTCCACTACTTGGCTACCCCTGCTTCTTTGCATTCGTTTGGAAGGATGTTTCTCTCGCTCTCTCCCTTCGCTCGCTTTGTTTCATACTTTCGGAACATTACCGAAGGACCGAACGGAGGTTTGCTGGTCGGTATTCCGTTCAAGGGTCCATTTATCATACAGATTATGTTCCTATTAAGGGTTTGATTAACGAACTCTCGGCTAGATTTCGGCTCCCCGGACGCTTTTCTTACGTAAATCGGACCACGCGCCACAAACCATCGTGGCAAATGCAATTGCGGTCGTCTGGGTGGAAAATTCAATTAACAGGAACAGCTCATCGCTCATTTATATATCGGTGCTTATGCAGCCGCATACATTAACACTGTGGCCGGAGCAATTAAATCGTTAAGATTAGCATCGGAATAAGATATTGAGAAATATAAATGTGTGTTGCATTCGAAATTAATACAAACAAAGTGATTTACTTCGCTCTAGTTCAAATATTAAACAATTTTATTATAATTTGCGTTTAATTTTAATTGGTTAAACGAAAACGTAAAATCGCGAAACTTTTCAATCCGTTTGATTGAAATGCAAATTAAAACCTATCATTAAGCACATTTCGAAATTAGGCTTATTATTATTCTTTCGAAAAGCGTACAAGTGTTTGTTATAGTAAATATTATTTAATAACTCACACTAAAATATTTTAGGTTTAGTTTTGCGAAATGTTTGATTTCAGAATCATGATAGCTCCATCTTTTTAACCTAACTAGATGGTTTTCTCTATCAAACAATAAACTTTACACAGGAAATGTAAATTCAATGAGCCACCGCGGTCCGAAAACTGAAAACAAAATCATTTATACTCCTTTACTCATCATTTTCGACTGCTCTGTCAAAAAGAATGTAAAGATGACGCTACGAGTCATGGATAACAGTGGTTCAACACATCTGACGGTCTATGTTGTCCTTAAGGCCTACATGTTCTTATAACATGTCCAGGATCCTAGAAAATGTTTTAGTGTGAAGTCCATCTATGGAGAAAGTGGAGAGTCGATAACGTTAGTCTGTAGTTACTAACACTTAAGCTATTATACTAAATCTCGGTAAAAATGTGTATGTTATGGAGCCTCATCCCATGGTGCGTATTGATACTGAAATAATTATGCCATATGTATCATTCATGGTTCAGCGGTGTTGAATATAGATACGCAATTAATATACACAATACACAATGATAAACAACCGTGTTGCATGCAGCAAAAACATTCAATTAATAAATGAAACAGTTGAATGTTCATCCACCATTTATTGTTGTAATGAATATTTTCTTCGGGATCTTCGTCCATGGCATAACAGCCTATAGAGGTAAAAGATTGTCATTTTTCGCGCCTGACTTTATTATAGGCACTGGGAAATACGACCACCTCAAAGTTCTCTTCAGTAATTAAAACAGAAATAGTGGAACATCGACAGAGAATGGAGATAGTGTTCATTGATGTTGATTTCCGGATAACATCGTTTATGTGACCACTGCACGAAAGGCTGTTTTTGCAAAAATACAAGTATGTTTTCGTTATTTAATTTTCACAAAACCAATTGACCTTCCAGGTCATTTACGACCAAACAGCACGCCTGTTCCTATAGAATAAGGTAATGAAATCTAAAATATACAAAATTGACTGGCTGAAAAAGTGTGTGCTACCTTTAATAAGGTTTCACCAAAGACTAACCAAATCTAAGCCGGACTCGACCATAAACCCTCGAATTTCGTCGATAATTTAGTGGAATGGTTTTTATGCTCAACGAAATTAATAACTCTTAAAATTACCTAACAATTGTCTC
>KZ072118.1:219959-230126 GCA_002091845.1 Anopheles cracens
AAACTTTTAGAACCTGCCAATAGATGGCGCCACTCAATGACATTTAAGATCCATGTTGGCCGTGCCTACAATGATTTCAGTTATTTGCGTAGTATTTTGGTCAACTATTATTGTTCTATTCTTTAATTGTAGTTACTGTTTTGTTTTGAATCCTCAAGTGTAATTGGTTTGTAAAGAGTGATAGCTAAAATATATGTATAAAAATATAAATGCTTTATAAATGTTTATTAGCTTCTGAATAAAGTTTGTGGAATAGTAACTGGGGTTTGTACTATATTTCACTTAACATTGTTTGTTTTTTTCATGTTTTTTTTTTATTTTACTGTTCTAATGCGAATTTGTTATGAAAACAACTCGGAAATATTCTATAAAGTGTATTAGTGAAAATAATTGTTTTGGGACAACTTGAAAGTATCTTAAATTTGTGTTGAAAAATTTAGTTGACGATCAAAATGACGGCTTAACCTCATTTTTGGTATGTTTATCATCATGGTCTCCGAAAAATATATAATAAACGCGTTTTAAGACCATCAAAATGGTCACTTGGTTTAACAAAAGTAAAAAAATAATCTGTAAGCTAGGCTTATGAACAATGGATCCATTATGTGCAAAAAGAGAGTGAAACTCGAGTGTTTCATGTATTCGTTCACAATGGAAACGAACCCTACATTTGTAACACATGGGAAATAAAATAAAGACGACATAAATAAATACTGTAATCTTAACACTAAGCTAACGAATATCAGAACATGAGAGTAGCTACATTATTCGCTCCCATCTTCTTTTCCCGGAAGTTCGTACGGTGACGCGTCGGTCTTAAACATTCAACAATAATAAATCAGAAATTAATGATTGCTCATTCCCACCGTATCGCCGTCGGGAGTTGCTGCAACAGCCGGCCGCAGGATACGTTGAGGTTTGCTATTTTATTCACCAACCTCCGCCAAATACCCGACGACGCGAGCAGCAGAATAGGAGAATTATATTTTACAGATTCATACCAACGCGCAAGCGAAATAGCTGCGACGTGGTTGGCAGTCGGCGTGTTAATATACGTATGTATTTAGCAGAAGCGATTTAATTCTTTGGCGCAGCAGAAACAAAACAAAAACTTCCACCACCAGCGAAACCCAGGGTGCTCTGGGAGGGTTTTTGCTTCCGAACCCCGAAAAGAACACGATCAAAAGTTGTTCTGTACATAATCTCCCATCGTTAAAACTATCGTTTTCGTCAGGGATCGGTCTCCATTAAAATAAAACAACAACAGAAACAAAAAAAACGTACACACACAGAAGAACCCCCCCGATCAGAAAAATAAAAACATTCAGCATTAATAACACACAAAGGCACCCAAAACCAACGGAGCGCCAACTTTGCTCGCTCCTGTGTGCCGTTGCGGTGGATGTGTGCGTTTTTCATCTTCTTCCATCCATCCATCCCTCTCGCTCGCTCGCTCTCACCAGCCCTCGCACGCCATTCGCGCAAGGAACCAGCAAGGCGAGGATTTTTCTCAACACAGCAGCCACAAATGCACCTAGCAGCACATGCTGGTAGATTTCAGCGCATAATGAGAAAGGAATAGAATGGATCAGAGGAGGGTGAGACGCCCAGCAACAAGAAGCACTCACGAAAAGGACTCGCGCGACGAATCGCAAAACAAAGCGAAACCTTCTCATCTCGGTGCAAAAATAAAACAAATTAACGAGACAACGGGCGCGCCGAACACGACGAACAAAACACACAGCCCCAGCCCCAGGAGCAGCAGCCGACTGTGATGATCCCCATGGCGATGTGGGAGCTGTGAGTGTTTGCGTGTGTAACAGCGCGTTGGTGCACGCGAAAAAGAGAGAGGAGAGAGAGAGAGACAGAGACAGAGCGAAAGAATACGCGATGCTGGGCGTGTGCTGGGTCGCAGCGAGCGCAACCGAGAACGTCGAGTAAGTAAGTCGAGTGTAATTTTTATATTACATATATTTTCATTAATCTTTTTGTCTCTTCCCGAAACCCACCCCCACACCCACCCACTTTCCACCCCTCGGGCAACAAGGAAATGATTAGCGGCTGCGTTGTTCGTGTGTGTGTGTGTGTGTTCCGGTCAGGCTTGGGTCAGCTAGGATGGACGGCATTACACGGGTTCCTTTTTACAAGCTATAAGAGAGGATCTGGGCGCGAGCGCGCATAAAAAAACTGTAGCAAAAATAAATAAACACTACTCTCCGCCTCCCACTACCACCACCAAGACTCGGCCCGATGTCGTCGGACGTGGAAAACTTCAGTTTGGTGGTGGAGATTTCTAGCTCTTCCAGCGTCACCCCCCACGGCTGGCAATGTAAAACGTATGTTAGACTATTTTTATGGAGTGTTAGCTCGGAGCTGCCTCGAGGACGAGTTTTGTCCACATCACGCAGGAACGAAACGATATCTTACACAAATCGGAAGTGGATGTGGCGTTCGACGGTGGCTCCGGAGCTTCTTTCGAATCGATTCTCCGAGAACGGGGGAACCGATTTACAGTCTGCTTCCTACACACACTCGCAGGGACATACTGCAGAAACGAAGCATTTCGAACCTGGGGCAGCGTGCATTTTCTCAAAAAAAAAGAAAAACAAGGATAGTGGACCTATAAGAGAGGATCTGGGCGCGAGCGCGCATAAAAAAACTGTAGCAAAAATAAATAAACACTACTCTCCGCCTCCCACTACCACCACCAAGACTCGGCCCGAAGTCGTCGGACGTGGAAAACTTCAGTTTGGTGGTGGAGATTTCTAGCTCTTCTAGCGTCACCCCCCCACGGCTGGCAATGTAAAACGTATGTTAGACTATTTTTATGGAGTGTTAGCTCGGAGCTGCCTCGAGGACGAGTTTTGTCCACATCACGCAGGAACGAAACGATATCTTACACAAATCGGTAGTGGATGTGGCGTTCGACGGTGGCTCCGGAGCTTCTTTCGGATCGATTCTCCGAGAACGGGGGAACCGATTTACAGTCTGCTTCCTACACACACTCGCAGGGACATACTGCAGAAACGAAGCATTTCGAACCTGGGGCAGCGTGCATTTTCTCAAAAAAAAAGAAAAACAAGGATAGTGGACTGACCCCGGACGTCGACGACGGATGTGACGTCACGGCCGCTTGTGTGCGTGCGTGTGGTGCGCGTGCGAGTTTTCTTTTTCCACCCCACCAGCGTATGTTTGCTTCGTGTTTCTTTTCTCTCTTCACAGCGGAAAAGAAAAAAAAACAAAAAGCAACAAACGAAAACGTTCGCTTCTTCGCGGTTGTTTTGTTCTTGCTTCCCGGTGGTGGTAGTGGTGTTTCAGTTTCGCTCGCTCGGAGAGACCGACGTGCGCGCGTGTGCGAGAGGGAGCCAACCATACTGTCGCCCCGAGTGCCGTAGTGTGAGTGTGAACTTTTTCGCGGCGCGTGCGGTAGTGTTGGTGCGCTCGAAAAAATCGGCCACCGGCGGTCTCGCTCGCGCGCCCGGCCCGCCCGCCGCTGGTGCCGTTCTTTTCGCGCGGGAAAAAATAAGAAGGAGGTGTCGGTGTGCTCCGTCCCGTTCGCGCCCGCGCTCGCGGGTGGCTGCGCGCGACAGAGCGCGTACGGCCGTGGCCGGTTATGTCGACTTTGTAGACTTGCGACGGCGTTAGTTGCATTTCTCGGATCGGATCGGAACCTTCGGTTGTTCGAAAACCGCGACGGACGGGCGCTACTGCTGCTGGCGTTGTCCGTGCGTTCGATGCGTAGTCGGTTTTGGGTGGAAACACTTGTCGCGAGGTTGTTCGAGTTTCGAGTTCCGGTTTGGGAGCGCGTGTGACGCGTGTGTTTGGCGTACGAGTGCAGTGCCGACAGAAGTAACAATTACACACCAATAGGCCGTCCGGCGAAGGCGTGAGCGTGACGATCGGGCGCGGGAATGATCACGTAAAGGCGGCGGCATTGCGCAATGGAACGCGACACGCAGAATGCATAAACAAGCGCCATCGATCAAGGAGTTGCGAAGATCCGTCTAGTGTCCAGCGTTCCTAGAGTGTGTCCGGAAGTCCGGTAGGTAGTCGTGGATAACGCAGATTACGGCTCCGGTCCAGTGTGCAGAAGTGATCTCCCTCTGCGGGTGAAGTTCCATCCGAGAAGTTTTGCTGAAAGAAACGATACTGTTGCGTGCGAATAGACCAGGCGCGGCGGAAATGTGTGCTTTCGGTTCCCTAGTGAAATGCGTTGTGTTTGAAGTGTGCACCGAATGCAGTTGGCAGTTTGATACGCAAATTCGCGACATCTGAAAATTACACACCGAGCAGGAAGGTGCTTCCCGAAAGGCAAGAGAGAGAGAAAAAAACAAACAACCAAAAATCACTCACAGTGCAGTGCAATATACTCCATTGAGAACGTGCGGCAAACAACGGTACGGTGAATGATTGAAACAGTGATAGGCGAACGGCGTTCTAGCAGCGGCTTTGCAGTAGCAGGTGAAGAGAAAACCATGTCACATTTTCCCTTCCGAGGCTCGCCATCCGCCCAGGTAAGTCGCACACACGTGAGCTGTATGTTTAGAGTACCTTAGAAGAAAACTCGGAGAAAACAAAAAATTAGAAGATTTTTCACTACTCACAACTTCTCTCAAGTGTTCTACACAAACGCAAACACTCACGCTTGTCCCAACGTCCCAAAAGGAAGTTCGCTAAGCTATGCATAGGCAATTTGAAGGTGTGTAAAATCCACCATCTCGCAACCTCTGGGGAGCAGTTTACAGCAGTCGGTGTATGCAAAAAAACACACACACACACATACTACCCCTGCTGAGGCTAAGAGTGGCAGGGGCAGTGAAGAGAAAACACAAAGCCTACGCAGTGATTGAGTGGAGCAGAAAAAAAGGAAAAAAGGCACGTTTAAGCCTCCCGCCAGATTTTAAACCCACAGGCGCACTCGCGAGTATTGGTGGCGTTCGATTGTGTTTGAGAGAGTGTATGTGTGTGCCTGAGTATGCGAGTGTGCGTGTGTGGGAGAGGAACAGGATCATCCCCTTCCCCCTCTCCATTACGAGGAAAATCGTATTCGCACTCTCCAAGTTCACCCGAGCGACGAGATGCTGTATGCGTGTGTGTTTTTTTTGTTGAGCTGTATGTCTGAAGGAACCCAGTATCGACGTTCTGGCGGGTGTTCTGTTGTGTGTTTCCATTTTATCAAAATGGCAGAAAATTGACGCGACGACAAAAAGCCACCCGGGGAGTTGAAAAGTATTGATTTTTCTCGGCACAGGCTCCCATGTCTACAATGCCCCGGGATGTGGATGTGATTTTGGTTGTTTTTTTTTTCTTTGTAGCGCCCGCCACAGTCACGGTGACGCTCGAATATTCATACATGTGTGTCTCTGTGCATTGGTTCACTTTTGTTGCGGGTGGCGCGTTGCGGTTGGGGAGCGATTTCAATTTTACCCTTGGGAGGACGAGTGGACGATCTAGTAGGTGCGAAAGAGTGCCTTTTTTGTGATATTCCTTCAAGCGTGGCCTGCTGTGATGGGCTTAAAGTCAATGATTCAGGGAAAAAAACTTCCACTTTAAACAACGCAATTTCTTGGCGTTTGGAAATACGAAAGTTTTCGTTTATTCCAGTAAAAAATCATTTCAAAAGAAAGCAATAGACGTAGGTTAGCTTAAAGCACCCTTCGCTGTATTGTATGGGCATGGTTCTTTCACACACTTGGATCGATATAACGGCGTACCCTTTCTCTGGAATGCCGTCGAAAATAAGTTCTTCGGCACTATTTTCCCCACGGAAACGTGACCGGAATAAAGTGGAAATGATTTCAATGCCCTGCGCCGTGGAAAATTCGGTGCTACGGTTGAATTTTTCAGGAATTCTTCACGAAGATTTACGCAAAGATTGGGACAAAATTCTTCACATATTGTGAAATTAATGCACGATTTATTTATCACTGGGACAGACATTTGCTACAGCATAAAAAAGTGATCGGTTTGCCCAATCGGTTTGCGCAACAAATTCAAACTTAACCGACCCAAATCTCCAAATTTACTTAAATCCATACAAATATAAATCGCTTGTGTAACTTTCCCAAAGACTCAGCGCTTCGCGAGACCTTTTTACGCTATCGTTAGTGAGTTTCGCTGCTTAACGTATGGTTATTTAGTGACATAGTGAAACACTTCGAGAGGTGAAATTTAAAACCCCAAATATCAGATCAGAATATCATAAAAGGTTTCAAAGTTGTCTTGACGCTTAAAGTGAACAGAATAGAATGCGGTTTTCATTAGTGAGTACATGAATATATATATTTTTTTTACTATTTACGAAGAATATCTTTCATAAACATAATCAGATTTTAAGGGCAAGCGTGTTAGTTATGTTCTTTCTGTGGCAGAAGTATGGCACAGAGTAATTGTTTTTATTACAAAACCAAACTACTCTAAAATAACCAATAAATAACCGACAATAGTTTAACTTCATATTGATAAAAAACTTCCTAATTTTTGGACTTCTCTCCTCTATACAGTACCAAAAACCAACATCTCTCAAACATACCGTAAAAATCATAATATTAAATATGAAACATATTGTCGGATTTTAAATTTAAATACTAAATATTGTTTCATTGTTCATATTCAGTCCGTATCATAGCTAGATATTTTTCAATAGAATGGTTTTCCATCCGATTATGTTTAAACGATTAATTTGAAAATTAAACCCATGAGCAACAATATCGAATAAGACCTGATTATTAAGAAAGTGCTAAGATATTTGACTTTCTCGCTTGCCAAATATGTGTTGAAGTTCTAGAAGTTCAAATACCTATATCTATACAGTACCAAAAAGTCGATGACTCACAAATATAGTATTGAAATCAAAACTAGTAAATAACACAAAACAACTATCTCGTTGGATTTGTATTATAAATCTAGAAACAAGCCAGGTAAATGAGACCAACATCTGGCGTTGCATTCATTTGTCCAGTTTTCGTATTATGATCATTACACATGAAGACATCTTCTAAAATCAAGATTCGTAGTTCATTTAACCCCTTCCCCACACCACACACACACACACACTCACAAACATTCGGCTCCGAAAAATGAGAAAATGATACGTCTTCCCATCCTCCGCGGGAACCGTCGTCCGAGGGCGACTGATGGAGGGGTTTTCGTCACCCACGGCCGTTTTGCGTTGCGCTGGGACTAATGCTCGAGGGAGGCTGGCGTTACGTTGCAACAGTTCCAGACCGCTTAGATCAACAACAACAACAGCAAAACCGGAGTGAGAGACGAGAGAAGAAAAAAAACTTGCATTCATTTGTCCAGTTTTCGTATTATGATCATTACACATGAAGACATCTTCTAAAATCAAGATTCGTAGTTCATTTAGGCTTGAATGATAAAACATATTGGTTTACTATGAAATCCAATGGAAATAACATTAAAAAAGCGAGACGATTTGTGTGTTGGCTCCTTTCAAAAATCCGTCGGCATTTTTGCGGTTGATGCCATTGTGAAGAAACGTGTACAAGTACTAAAAACCAATAATGCACAAACAGTTTCCAATGTGGAAAACTAGCTTCGTCTTCAGCGTGGTGGTGGTGGTGGTGATACAAATTAATTACAGATTAAGCGCCTTTTCCGGGCCGTAAGCTACCTCTCAAGCAGCTACCAATGCAACACCGCCAGCGAAAGCCAACCCAGTGCCAGGGCGTTGGTGTGAATTGTGCGGGCGTTTCGTTGTTTTATGGCGTCGATTGAGGCTTTAATTTAGTGCCGCTGGGATAGGGCGATGGTGGTGACCCTTTCGAAACGTTCCCCAAAAGACCCCCGTTCCGTAAAGCATCACCAAACGGCCAAGAGTGAGAGTGAACTGTGTGTGTGTGTGTTGCTAATCATTGTGTGAGTGCTTGTGTGTTTTCGGCTGCGTACGAGACGGCCGCATCCTGCTCCAAAGTCCGTGAACTAATCGATATTGAGTCGGGAGCAATTTCAACCGCCAAACGCGCCATAAAACGCAACCAGTAAATAACTATCGTGCACCCTCCTATTCTCGTGCGACCCAAACGAACGAACCAACACACCGGACTCCACATCTTGCCAGCCTGCCGGCTGTTGATCACTTCTTCAGATCACTTCAGATGGGCTTTCGTTTAAACTTAACTTGACGTATATTATGATAACTAAATTTACGATCCTACGAATCTCGCGCCTTCGATGAGTTGCTCAAGTTGCGGTGTTCCCCCTTCCCCACACCACACACACACACACACTCACAAACATTCGGCTCCGAAAAATGAGAAAATGATACGTCTTCCCATCCTCCGCGGGAACCGTCGTCCGAGGGCGACTGATGGAGGGGTTTTCGTCACCCACGGCCGTTTTGCGTTGCGCTGGGACTAATGCTCGAGGGAGGCTGGCGTTACGTTGCAACAGTTCCAGACCGCTTAGATCAACAACAACAACAGCAAAACCGGAGTGAGAGACGAGAGAAGAAAAAAAACGCCGTGCTGTACTTAACCACCTCCACGGGCGAGTAATACATTATCGCTGATGAGTTTGTAAATGGTCCAGAAAATAGAGCTGTCCGTTTGCCCCGCGCGATGGTTCGCTTCCCTCTTACGATGAATGGCTTCTCTCGTTTCTTTGCGCGTTCGGAGCGAACCAACATTCCACAGACACTAGCTTCGGAACGCAAAGAAGCGCCTTCAATGGAACATTAATAATAAGACGGGCGCGCGCGCGCACACGCCCGTGATCGTACTGAAAGCTTTGAATACTGATGAATTCAATGACATTTCGCGTGGACGTGGACGCGATCATGTCTCTCGCGCGGGTCTCGAAAAAACCGATGGGAAAATGTTGTTCGCTTGTGTTACTTTCTCAAGAGCACGGAGCTCTGCCGACCGGACTCTATCGACCGATAGGCTCATCTCGGTTGCTCAAATGGACAAAGTTTGTTGAAACCGGGGAAGATTCGGTTTTGGGACTGTTTGAGCGGGTTGAAATATTTTTCACAAATCACAACGCAACAATGGGCCGTGTTTTCGGATCGGTTACGGAGAGCCGCCCGGTACATCGTTCCAACGCACTTGGAAAAGCGAAGAGGTACATCTTTATTACCGCAGCAGGCAGGCAGCATCGACCACTCGAAGCTGTATTTAATTACCCCCCAAAGCAACCAGATTTGTTATTGGCACGGTGTGCGTGTGTGTTTGTGATTTGTGTAACGAAAGGCTCGAACAGAAGTAGCCATTAGCGGGCTCGTTATTCGGGTGGGATTGTAATTCTTATTGAAATTTTATGTTAATGGTTACACTTCAGCACCGAAACCACTTGTTGGGAACCACCACCGTCAGCATTGATTGCGCGAGCGTCATCGTCAGTGCCTGAGGGGCAATCTTCGCACCGATCGAACAAGAATCGATCGAGACGCGTTGGCAATGGCAAACGCACTTGTTACCAAATGGTAGCCAAATGGTTGAGAGCACATTCCTAGCGTGCGTGAACACACATCCAAGCGATTTAAGCATCGATTTGTCAGCATCGGGCTTTTCTCTCGTGATATGTTTGAGAGTTTTATTGCTGGTTTGATTTATGTTGTGAAAGGCAGATACTATGAGCACGCAGACGTACCCATAAGTCGATTCAAGGCATTCGAAAGCTCCTTGTTCGAACAATCAAGTCAAAGTTCTGCTTCAATCGGTCGTTATGTAAACAGCCGCCCCGTTTGTCCTTTATACGCATGGTCAATGGGTTTCAATCGTCCTCTTTTTCCGTTTTTTTTCTGGGACACACACCCAACGACCAGCCAGAATGGTTGATCGAACTTCGGTACTCACTTTTTGCTCCACGCTCGCGATCGAATTCGATTCTTGGTGGTGGTTTTCGATTTCCAGCGGGCTCGGGTTGCCTTCCGTTTTTTTTTGTTTCGCCTCGGACAGTAATAACGCTTTTCCAGCGGGCAGACATGTTGCGCGAAGCAGAAGGAAATATTTATCCATCCGTCCGACCGGATATGGTCAATTACAACCTTGCAATAAGGCCTATAAAAATAGAGAGACAGAGTTGCCGGGAGGCTAAGGCTAAGCAAAAACTAAAGCAAAGAGAGCAACAAAAAAACACTCGTTCCACCGACCTGCCAGGTGACTGGTGTTGCTGTTCCGATTGAAATTCAGCTACCGGCTG
>KZ072118.1:275129-287238 GCA_002091845.1 Anopheles cracens
GGCGCAGCTTGTAAAACATGGCGTCAGCGTTAAGCTTACTTCGCAAGGCTCGGAGGAGTCGGGGAAGGAGAGTAGATGTTACTGATACAGCCGCTCGAACTGCAGTCGAACAAGCAATGCAGTTTGTGTGCACGCGCGTGTGTGTGTGTGTATGCCATTTTCCGTTTGTTAATCGGTGTTTGCTTCCACCATTGCGGTTAGGCGTCTTAATGAACAATCGAATGTTTGTGCGTTTTGCAGACGCCACACAGTCGTACGTGCTTGTTTGCAAAGCGCCCTCCTTCCCTCCATTCTCCCTTCCACCTACTACCCTGTATCCAAGATGAAGGATCCGAGATTTACAAAACATGTTGTACGCCTCTCCGATGCTGGCGCGGGGACAAAACGACATTGCTGACCAAACAAGCGAGCTGAAGCGAACGAAATTGAAGGCAACGAAACCAGAGAAAAAAAACGACGATCACTCATGTCCATCCGGCTTCAGCTTTCCATCAATGGGCCCGCTGTTGGGCCGCGCCTGGTTGCTTAAAACGAGAAAATGGGAAATCGATAAAAGTTGCCCGATAAGAGCCCCGCGCACTCGCCCGCTTGAAATTGTTCGTTTGGTTGTGCGGGATAGGGATATCGGTAACACTCGCCAAAATAAAGTAAAAAAAAACAACTCGAAATAACATCACACGAACTTAAAGAAACAAACGCTTGTTAAGCTTCGCGATAACACGATGTTCTCGGCTGCGTCCCGTTCCGACCGTCTTGCTGTTGGCGTTTTAATGTATCCGACTCGCGATCCTTGCGTATCGGAAAACGCCGTGACGGGCAGAGAACGGGCAAAGAAAAAACCGCGAAGATGTAGCAAAAAACATCCATCCAAGGATGCTGCTGGATCGGTTTTCTCCATGGCAACGAAAATCGTCATGTTTTAAAAGGTTGCGTCGCTCGGGCAATATCCGAGCAACCCACGCCGATCTGAACGTCCTGTGTCCGGTCGGGAAGTGCACCGTTGTCGTCCGGGATGCTGTTGTCTCAGGTTGCAATCATCCCCTCGCCAGACACACACACATACGCTCACCCACACGGCTAAAAACATATTTTGTTCATGATGCACCAGAAATGGTTGATTCAAGTAGCTAGAAAGGCGTAAGTTGAAGTTAGATGCTTTGTATGTATCCATAGCAACCGATGGCAATGAGTTGATTAGTTGATGAGACTGATGTTTACGTCACGCGAGCGATCAAATAACACAACGGTTCCCTTTCCTGTATATCATGGTCACAATACACTAACCGTTCAGGATATTAGGAGATATAACAATCAAGCAAATTCTCATTGTCTCTATTAGTTTGGAATGAAACCCCTTGAGATTTCCGATAATGGTTTAAGATCTCGCTATCCTTTTCTCACGCCGCAATTCCTCCTTTTATCGCGAATATCCTAACAGATTCCAAAGATTCCGGCACGGGTTCGAGCGAAGACGGCGACCGGCCGTCCCGGTTGGACATGCTCGACCGTCCCGGCGGCAGCGAGTGGAACGGATCGCGCAACGGCAGCGGGCCCAACTCGCCCGACATCTACGACCGGGGCGTCCCCGGCCACCACCACCACCACCCGCTGCTGCATCCCTCCAACTTCCCGCCGCACCTGAGGCCCGCCATCTCGACCCCCCCGGACGTGAACCACACCCCCAGCGGCAGCACGAACCCCAGCACGAAACCGCGCATCTGGTCGCTGGCCGACATGGCCAGCAAGGAGAGCAAGGACTCGGACTCCTCCTCCCCGACGGCCGGCGGCGGCTACCCGTCGCCCGGCAAAATCCCCGTCACCCCGCTCGCCGGCCGAGGGCTGAACCCGCTGCACCACCATCCCTACATGCGGCCCGACTTCTACCGGAATCTGTATGGGCACCACCTGGCGCCCGGTTCGCCCGAGGTGTCCCTGCTCGAGTCGTACCAGCGCACGTTCGGGGCGACGATCGGCGCCCACAATGGGCTCCCGGTCAACATCAGCCCGCTCATATCGAAAGCCTCCGGCAGTGGGCCGCCCTTCGCACCGCTCAGCCTCACCACCGCCAACCACCACCTGCACCAGCAACAGCAGCAACACCCGCATACGGCACCGCCACCCGGTGCTTCGCCCGCCTCCAGCACCTCCAGCAACGGGCCGGAAAACCTCACCCCCTCGTCCGTCTCGCTCCCGTCCGGCACGGGGCCGAGCGAGGTGAAGCTGATCAACGTGCTGGCCAACAGCGCCAAACCTTGACCGATGGCGATCAAGTAAGTGTGTACAGTGCGCAACGTGTGCAACCCTTTACCAAACCAACGCGTACCAACAGCAGCTCCCATAGCAACCAGGCGCGGGGCTAGTCGTCATCCATGCGACTACCCACCGCCTCGGGAGACAGTACATTTAACGAGCGGGAAAGCGGGAACCTTGCGCGATGAGCGGAGCTTAACGAAGGTGTGAGACGAAACATGAACAAACACAATTTAATGAAATTGGACAATAAATGAGTGCGATTGAGAGCTTTCTCGATCGTTTCTTGTGCACGGAAGCAAAACCATAGCAAAAAAAAGACGTAAATTGAATCGCTCGGCATGATAAATTAGCCTGCAGGCAGAGGAACCGTTTGGAACTCACTTTTTTCTACCACACAAGCCAGTTGAGACGAGAAAACTGTCCTGGAAATGTGTCAGATCCGTAGATTGAACGAAGTAGGCGACTTCATTTCGAAGATTTTTTTTCATTTCGAGCCTATCTTGACCCTTTAGGCAGAAGAGATTAACAACAAAATTCAATCGTAAATGGAACAAATCAATCAATTTGAAGCCGGCATCATCCCAAAAAGGTTGCTCCGATGTTTATGTTTGTTTCGTTAATTAATTTGGTGGTTCGTGCCTCTGGTTGAAATCAATTCTCATTACCCTACCATCGTTAAGTAGAAAAATACCATTTTGTTTTGGAAGCTATTGCGCTTATGTTCTCCTAATGTCTCCTTCCATCTTCATTGTTTATTCGTTCCTGCCGGTGTGTGTGTGTGTGAAGTGCACTCACCTCATCGTAGAACCGACTTAAACCACCAAACAAACCGTAAACCAAGGATCTAAGCAAACTAGCAAACATCCAGCAGAAACAGGCATCCGTGTGACACTTGTTGTAAATAGCATTAGATGATAAACTTGTAGCAAAACAGTGCAAAGCGAATACTACACCCCTCCCCTACCCCTCCCCATTCAGGCGCATTTCCATCTTCACCCGCACACTCACGCAGACACTCACGCAGCACGGAGAAGGGGCAAGATCGAGCATCTAGTGTATGTGATATTAAATTGTATTAAATATTATTTGATAAGCGGTATTTGCGTAGACGCCAATCGGCGGATTTGTTGAGTGAACTTTTGTGAATCCGTGTCCCTGGGAAGGTGCCGTGGGCTGAGTCCTCCGTGAAGAAAATAGCTCCTCGGTATGTGAGTGTTTTTTGCGCTAGATGTTTGGAGCACGCGTGCTTGGAGTTTCAAAAGAAGCGGCTTTGCTAACTGTCATAGATCTATACGCCCCGTAGGACTCCGATTGCATTTCACCTCACCATTGCGCATACGGAACATCTTAGCCCAAACAGCAACAGTCGTAGCTAGTTTCTATTGCCGTTCAGTTCGACTGCCAACACGCGTGTACGCGTGGTGTGGAGTTAGGGCCTCGCAGGAGCATTTGACTGAAAACATATCATTGTTCATTATCAAAACGCGTTCATTTCGTGCTTCCCACAACGCCCTCGTGTCGCACCGTGTCGTGGTTCCAGTATTTGGCATTTGTGTAACCGTAAACCACCCTATGTTCCACCGTAGCTATGAGTTGACGAGAACGATCCTAGGCAAAGCGCGGCACCGGTTGATGTAAGTGTATAAAAACGAAAGTGTAAAAAAATGTCGTGAACTCCTCGGCTCTCCCCAGAAGAAGAAAAAAAACACAGGAAACGATGAATCCCCCGGGTGCCGGTTAGTTAAATATTTAAATGTTTGCTATTTATTTTTGCTACCTATTTTCGCTGGCACCTCTCGCGGTTGGCCACTTTGTAAAGAGCACGTGTCAGATGTAGTTCGGTGGAATCGTATCGCTGATGGAGATGGCTTCATCCAAAGCATGGGCCTCAGCTACACCCCCCGATGAGAGCGTCGGAATTCGGCCCGAAGCGAAGCCCATTTGTGTAGCGAACAGAAGCATTGCGGGCGATGAATTTAAAGTTTATAAATACTATAAATATATCATTGTAATAATGGCAATAGTGGTAATTGTAACTGTAAATTATGGACACGTAAAGAAGTGCGTACGCAAAACAGACCCATACACACACACATGGAAATGGAAGTAATAAGTAGTGCTAATAATAATGAAATCGATTGAAAACAAGAACGAAACGAAGCGCGTGGAAGGTGAATCAGTAAAACGGAAGAAAAAAACCAACGTAATGTTACTAGTTGCAATAAACAAAAACGCCCGAAAATAAAACGGAATGATATAAAACATAAACTGAACTGGCATTTCCTCATTTCTTCCGGACCTTTTGTAGTGTTTAGAACAAACTTCTCGATATCACAAATAGAGATGAGAATAACAACTCTTTTCAGGGATATAACTGATTATTACTCACTTACCATTAGGATTTGAATCGTTAAGCAACTCTGTTGGGAGTTGTTATAATCTAACTCGATCACGAACTAATCAAAAGTACCCGAATTTCGGATTCCTACAGCTGCTTGTAAGTCGATTCGATTCCCACTCACTCTTTCGAGATTCGGATCCCTGCGGCGACTAGTAACTCACTCTTGTGTGAGTAAAATTATGACGACTCACCTTTTTGGGATTCGGAACCCTGCGGCGAGTGACTAAGGAGGAGGTGCTAAGTAATACTCCTGAGTGAGTTAGATTGTAATGACTCCCAAAAAAGTCGATAAAATATAAGACGTTAACTCATTCGATTCGTTACAAAGATTTAACTCACTCACTCACTCTTACTCAGTCCGCACATCTCTAATCACAACGTCTGGCGGGGTAATCAAGCAACCGGTTGGGTTGCTTAGCTTCTTTTATTCATAAGAGCGTAGTTTGGAATGAAACCCCTTGAGATTTCCGATAATGGTTTAAGATCTCGCTATCCTTTTCTCACGCCGCAATTCCTCCTTTTATCGCGAATATCCTAACAGATTCCAAAGATTCCGGCACGGGTTCGAGCGAAGACGGCGACCGGCCGTCCCGGTTGGACATGCTCGACCGTCCCGGCGGCAGCGAGTGGAACGGATCGCGCAACGGCAGCGGGCCCAACTCGCCCGACATCTACGACCGGGGCGTCCCCGGCCACCACCACCACCACCCGCTGCTGCATCCCTCCAACTTCCCGCCGCACCTGAGGCCCGCCATCTCGACCCCCCCGGACGTGAACCACACCCCCAGCGGCAGCACGAACCCCAGCACGAAACCGCGCATCTGGTCGCTGGCCGACATGGCCAGCAAGGAGAGCAAGGACTCGGACTCCTCCTCCCCGACGGCCGGCGGCGGCTACCCGTCGCCCGGCAAAATCCCCGTCACCCCGCTCGCCGGCCGAGGGCTGAACCCGCTGCACCACCATCCCTACATGCGGCCCGACTTCTACCGGAATCTGTATGGGCACCACCTGGCGCCCGGTTCGCCCGAGGTGTCCCTGCTCGAGTCGTACCAGCGCACGTTCGGGGCGACGATCGGCGCCCACAATGGGCTCCCGGTCAACATCAGCCCGCTCATATCGAAAGCCTCCGGCAGTGGGCCGCCCTTCGCACCGCTCAGCCTCACCACCGCCAACCACCACCTGCACCAGCAACAGCAGCAACACCCGCATACGGCACCGCCACCCGGTGCTTCGCCCGCCTCCAGCACCTCCAGCAACGGGCCGGAAAACCTCACCCCCTCGTCCGTCTCGCTCCCGTCCGGCACGGGGCCGAGCGAGGTGAAGCTGATCAACGTGCTGGCCAATAGCGCCAAACCTTGACCGATGGCGATCAAGTAAGTGTGTACAGTGCGCAACGTGTGCAACCCTTTACCAAACCAACGCGTACCAACAGCAGCTCCCATAGCAACCAGGCGCGGGGCTAGTCGTCATCCATGCGACTACCCACCGCCTCGGGAGACAGTACATTTAACGAGCGGGAAAGCGGGAACCTTGCGCGATGAGCGGAGCTTAACGAAGGTGTGAGACGAAACATGAACAAACACAATTTAATGAAATTGGACAATAAATGAGTGCGATTGAGAGCTTTCTCGATCGTTTCTTGTGCACGGAAGCAAAACCATAGCAAAAAAAAGACGTAAATTGAATCGCTCGGCATGATAAATTAGCCTGCAGGCAGAGGAACCGTTTGGAACTCACTTTTTTCTACCACACAAGCCAGTTGAGACGAGAAAACTGTCCTGGAAATGTGTCAGATCCGTAGATTGAACGAAGTAGGCGACTTCATTTCGAAGATTTTTTTTCATTTCGAGCCTATCTTGACCCTTTAGGCAGAAGAGATTAACAACAAAATTCAATCGTAAATGGAACAAATCAATCAACTTGAAGCCGGCATCATCCCAAAAAGGTTGCTCCGATGTTTTCGTTTGTTTTGTTAATTAATTTGGTGGTTCGTGCCTCTCGTTGAAATCAATTCTCATTAACCTACCATCGTTAAGTAGAAAAATACCATTTTGTTTTGGAAGCTATTGCGCTTATGTTCTCCTAATGTCTCCTTCCATCTTCATTGTTTATTCGTTCCTGCCGGTGTGTGTGTGTGAAGTGCACTCACCTCATCGTAGAACCGACTTAAACCACCAAACAAACCGTAAACCAAGGATCTAAGCAAACTAGCAAACATCCAGCAGAAACAGGCATCCGTGTGACACTTGTTGTAAATAGCATTAGATGATAAACTTGTAGCAAAACAGTGCAAAGCGAATACTACACCCCTCCCCTATCCCTCCCCATTCAGGCGCATTCCCATCTTCACCCGCACACTCACGCAGACACTCACGCAGCACGGAGAAGAGGCAAGATCGAGCATCTAGTGTATGTGATATTAAATTGTATTAAATATTATTTGATAAGTGGTATTTGCGTAGACGCCAATCGGCGGATTTGTTGAGTGAACTTTTGTGAATCCGTGTCCCTGGGAAGGTGTCGTGGGCTGAGTCCTCCGTGAAGAAAATAGCTCCTCGGTATGTGAGTGTTTTTTGCGCTAGATGTTTGGAGCACGCGTGCTTGGAGTTTCAAAAGAAGCGGCTTTGCTAACTGTCATAGATCTATACGCCCCGTAGGACTCCGATTGCATTTCACCTCACCATTGCGCATACGGAACATCTTAGCCCAAACAGCAACAGTCGTAGCTAGTTTCTATTGCCGTTCAGTTCGACTGCCAACACGCGTGTACGCGTGGTGTGGAGTTAGGGCCTCGCAGGAGCATTTGACTGAAAACATATCATTGTTCATTATCAAAACGCGTTCATTTCGTGCTTCCCACAACGCCCTCGTGTCGCACCGTGTCGTGGTTCCAGTATTTGGCATTTGTGTAACCGTAAACCACCCTATGTTCCACCGTAGCTATGAGTTGACGAATACGATCCTAGGCAAAGCGCGGCACCGGTTGATGTAAGTGTATAAAAACGAAAGTGTAAAAAAATGTCGTGAACTCCTCGGCTCTCCCCAGAAGAAGAAAAAAAACACAGGAAACGATGAATCCCCCGGGTGCCGGTTAGTTAAATATTTAAATGTTTGCTATTTATTTTTGCTACCTATTTTCGCTGGCACCTCTCGCGGTTGGCCACTTTGTAAAGAGCACGTGTCAGATGTAGTTCGGTGGAATCGTATCGCTGATGGAGATGGCTTCATCCAAAGCATGGGCCTCAGCTACACCCCCCGATGAGAGCGTCGGAATTCGGCCCGAAGCGAAGCCCATTTGTGTAGCGAACAGAAGCATTGCGGGCGATGAATTTAAAGTTTATAAATACTATAAATATATCATTGTAATAATGGCAATAGTGGTAATTGTAACTGTAAATTATGGACACGTAAAGAAGTGCGTACGCAAAACAGACCCATACACACACACATGGAAATGGAAGTAATAAGTAGTGCTAATAATAATGAAATCGATTGAAAACAAGAACGAAACGAAGCGCGTGGAAGGTGAATCAGTAAAACGGAAGAAAAAAACCAACGTAATGTTACTAGTTGCAATAAACAAAAACGCCCGAAAATAAAACGGAATGATATAAAACATAAACTGAACTGGCATTTCCTCATTTCTTCCGGACCTTTTGTAGTGTTTAGAACAAACTTCTCGATATCACAAATAGAGATGAGAATAACAACTCTTTTCAGGGATATAACTGATTATTACTCACTTACCATTAGGATTTGAATCGTTAAGCAACTCTGTTGGGAGTTGTTATAATCTAACTCGATCACGAACTAATCAAAAGTACCCGAATTTCGGATTCCTACAGCTGCTTGTAAGTCGATTCGATTCCCACTCACTCTTTCGAGATTCGGATCCCTGCGGCGACTAGTAACTCACTCTTGTGTGAGTAAAATTATGACGACTCACCTTTTTGGGATTCGGAACCCTGCGGCGAGTGACTAAGGAGGAGGTGCTAAGTAATACTCCTGAGTGAGTTAGATTGTAATGTCTCCCAAAAAAGTCGATAAAATATAATACGTTAACTCATTCGATTCGTTACAAAGATTTAACTCACTCACTCACTCTTACTCAGTCCGCACATCTCTAATCACAACGTCTGGCGGGGTAATCAAGCAACCGGTTGGGTTGCTTAGCTTCTTTTATTCATAAGAGCGCACGATCACCCGCTCGGAACAATGCTCCAAACCCGGGCACAGGTTCATCGGTACGCAGAAATTTATAGGCTACAAATGAACTAAAAATATCCCACCGGCCCTGTATACGGTAAGTCTCGGTCCGTTTTCGGGGTAGGGTGGAAAGACAAAAATTATGACTTCTGCGCGATGATTTATGATGACAACCCGCGCGCTCTCGGGCATCCCCCACGAAGGATGAAGTGACGCGGAGGGTCGCCTTGTTGTGGTGAAGAATCGGAATCCGGACAACCCTTCAACCGCAAACGCACATACACACACGCCGAGACGCGACCAACGAAGAGCATCGAAGTAATCAAGGAGTATGTCAACCGATTGACGGCCGCATATGCGGTTTGAGGCTCTTTGTGTGTGTGTGTGTTTGCGTTTCCAAGTCTGAAAAGAAATGTCAATCTGAGTTCTTCCTCCCCATTCCTCCTGTTGGCGCGCGGGCAGTCCTAGATGTATCGTTGACAGCCAGTTTTCGATGGAAAACTCAAGCGTGTACGAAATTCAATCTCCATCAACCGGTCCACCTTAGGCCCTCCACCTTCTCCTCCATCCCAACACCCTGCTGCAGGGACCGCAGGCCTGTTTTTGATTGGAGCCCTGTACTATTGACTTGTAACACTTGTTTATCCAGTCAATCTTTTTGTTTGCGGTTTGGCGTTCCTTTGGCGAACGCCTCATGCAGAACGTTTCCTGGCGCGGTGTCGCGTCGCGAGTTGCTGTATCCTTGTGTGCGTTTGCGTCGCCGGCACCGGGGAGGGTTGTGCCAATCTAAGGTTGCAAAACATGGCCCGATGGGTGAGCTCACCAATCTTGTCTAGGTGTATATTATTGGATCTTGAAATGGATTAAATGGCTGATGAATGCAAAATGGCCGTTCCTTGTATCAAATTTTTATCTAACCAAACCTATCAAGAAGTATTGGAATCTTAATCGGAATTCTCACGCACCATTAAACCTACCGTATCGCGTTCAGCTCTTTTTGTCTTATGGTCCCCAAAAATTATGATGAGATGAAAATAAAACTCATAAATTGTCATTTTCCCTCACCGAACATCCTTCCCGCGCTCTGCCGTTCCCAGCCGTCCTGTTCAAAAACACAACTCAACCGATGTCAAGAATCAATAATAAAAATTGATTGCTTCGCTACTACCAAAGACACGAACCGCCCGCGTGCTCCGTGGAAGCTGGTACCGGGCAGCATCCTTCTGCTAGACAGGAGCCATCTGAAAGGCCGGCCGAGAAGTTATGAGATGAGAACGAAAGCCGGGGAGCCTGCACGGAAGCCGAAACTGGCAATAAAAAAAAACCTGCTCACAATGTGCAGTGGACAGAATGCATGATGCGAACGAAAAACATGACATATGTTATGTAGGATGTATGTTTGCATTGATTACTACTACCGGCGACCGATACCGGGCGCCGTTTCGGGTCGGGTGCCGTTTGTCGGTCGGTCGGTTCGGGACGAGCGTTCGAACGTGCCACGGGACGGCCGTTTTTGCGGTTTCACGTGCAAACGAAAGATGACCTCCAAGCCCGAGCGCGAGAACCGTTTGACTATGGGCTCGGGCAAAGATTGACTTCCTCGCGGGCCTGCGAAAGCCTGCGGCGCGCAGATTGATATGTCTGCAGGACCGGCTTCCGAGCGGTCGCCAAAGGGAGCAGGAATACATTACCGCGATGATTGCTTTCAGGCCCTTAATTTCCGTCCCCGAGGTCCTCCCGTGCGCCACGCGGAATGAATGACGACCGTGGACCCATCAATCCCGAGGACGAGGAAGCGCAGATTTATTTGCTTCCTTTGGGACGCGGCGGTAGAGAAAGTGAGCACTGCTGCAGGCAACAGTTTCCGTCGAGCTCGAGCGGAATCGAAACGAAGTAAGATGTTCCCGTATTAATAACGATCGCCTTTTGCTCACCGATGCGGCATTTTGGCTTTGTCGTTTAGTCGTGTTTTTTTTATCTCCCCCGGATGCCGTTTGTGCGAGTTAATAAATAAAACATCTTAATTGCATGATATTGTCCAACGGAGGGAAGTTTCGGTTTCGGGCACGGCGAGTTTTGTCTGTGTGTGCGGGTTCTTGATTTGACGCTTTGACAAGTATCGATCGATCGGTGAAATTGATCGCTGCAAATATGACGTGCAGCACATAATAGTTTCGTGGCAAGAGAGTTCGGCTGAATTTTCATAATAAGTTATGGTTGTTTGAATTGATTAAAATTTTCTAGAATACAATAACCCACTTCGCTTGGCGCTAAGATGTTTATGAGCCGAAATGAAGTGGTTATTCGCTAGAGAGGTTAGTTTCTGGACGTGTCTATGCAAATGAAACTGTTATTATTTTAGAAAGAGCATTTTTTAAATGCTAAGTAATTTGCAAAAAAAAGAAAAAAATTATAAGACTAAAACAACACAGTAAAATTCTGCAGAACGAGGCAACGTTTACAGAGGTAAAGATGTTAATGTTTACAACAAAAGATGGGAGGTGTATTAAAAACTATTCAACGAAAATTCATCTAATTTATATTCAATCACTTACCTTCTTTCCTACGTATCGGACTAGATGTTTGCTAATTCTACATTATCATTTAAAAAAGAGTTGATAACAAGACAGTGCACTGCTTCCTTCATAAGACTGATTCCGGAATATTTAACACCCCGTTTGTTTAAAGCAATACTAACTACTGAATTCATCTTTATCTTCATGTTTATAGCTTGAAGGGATATTTATAAGGGATACAGTTTTCAACAGTTTTCAAAGCAATATTTTTATTTGACAGATCATGTGATCTTTCAGGTGTGTTTAACGTGCGGTTGTTTGTTTTGATATCACGAAGCACACTGCACATTGAAGAACATTTTTTTTAAATCAATTAAATTTAAGTAATCCAACAGTCTACAAGCTAAATTTTTCGAAATTCCCGAAAAACGAATTGAAAGCTAAATGAAATAGAAAATAGACATATAATGAAATAGAAATAGACATGAAATAGAAAGAAAAAAATAATTAAGACATAAGCTATATTACGAAACGAATGATACGAAGAAAATGGCTGATTGGTATCAATGTATGGAAGTAGAAAAAGAAAACTGAACTTGTTAGACTAATGCTATGGTGGACCTGTAATTAGTCATGTGCATATGACACGACCTGATCGTGCTGCATCTAATCGAGGCAAGTCTGCATATTTCATCGAGTTTAGACGAACAATCAGCAAGCCAAGACCGCGGTT
>KZ072122.1:43736-58519 GCA_002091845.1 Anopheles cracens
CGGTGTTTCAGTGTTCCATCATTCTTTTCCACGTTATCTCCCGCTTTACTGCTGCTGTTGCTGTTGTTGCACTCGACCCCTTCGTCGCTGGTGAAATGTTTGAAAATTACAAGTGCATTGGGTTCGAAGTTGCGCGCACAGGTAAAGTTCCGCTGCCGCCGCCTCCGGTACGGTGTCTTGTTCTGGTTTCGTGTGGCGCGCGCAACAGGGGTCGGGCGGTGGCGCGTTACGTGCAACCGAACGCAGCCAAGAAGGCTCCGTATGATCCGAACATGACACACGGCGTGGTGAAGGGTGATCAGAAACAAACGGGAGAGCGCTGATGGATAAATACGTACGAATGCGTCAGACCATGCGGAAGGACTCGAAAGCGGAATGCCACACTTGTGGGAACACGTGTGGAAGCGGCACCGAGCGTATACTGATTGCTGCGCTGCGTTCGAAAGGTGTGTGTGTGTGTGTATTTTTTTTTTGTTTTGTCGGAACGCTCCGAACATTGAACCCCGGACCAACTTGAACAAATGATTTTTAGAGCCAAATAATAATGGCAAGAAAAACAATGGCGCAACCGGAGGAGACGCTTTTACGACCTGCGTTTGCAACCGGCAAAACGAAGAGTGAGGTTGTTCAACTCTAAGTGGCAGATCCATCAGGTGAGGAGAAACGAGAGCGAGCGCGCTAGCGAGAGCGAGAGAGTCTAAAGCCGGAAAGATAAGGTAAAACCCTTAGAAGGATAAAACTGCACCAGGCAGTTGCTGGGGCAAAGGGACGTTCGAGTGGTGAATGCAAGGGGAAATAATAATTTAATAGCCTGATGATGATAGCTGGCATGTACCTGCTTAATAGGACATTCAGGTGAGGCAACAGCAACAGCACCGGGCACAGCCGGGTGGCTGAAACGAGCCCGGCTGAAGGATGCACTTCTGAGAAAGCACTTTACTTTCAATTGTTTAGATGATAAAAATGAATATACACCGGTAATTCCCTGCTACATCGAGTTTCCCCGACCGGACCATCCACATCCCGTCCTTAGGGGTCCGTCGTGCACGCGCGCCGCGCATACGTTTGTCCTTTGGCACACCCGGGGCACACCCCGACACCAGATGAACGAGTTGTAGTACGAGAGGTTAGTGCATCGGAGTGCTACGGCGGAGCGTGAGTCGCCGTAACTGCTGCTAGTACTGCAGCTCGATTCCGTGGCACAAAAGGCCACTCCTCGCCTAACATCTTTACATGCACACAAACACACACACACACATACATTCAGGACTCGAGTCGGGCGAACCCCAACGACACAATTCATCCTGCTCGAGCACCCAAAGTACACGAGGAGCCGCTCATGGCACTCTCTCCCAGTTTTTTTTCCCATTGCTGCACAGTTTCGCAGCATCTTCCCATCGGTGTTTCAGTGTTCCATCATTCTTTTCCACGTTATCTCCCGCTTTACTGCTGCTGTTGCTGTTGTTGCACTCGACCCCTTCGTCGCTGGTGAAATGTTTGAAAATTACAAGTGCATTGGGTTCGAAGTTGCGCGCACAGGTAAAGTTCCGCTGCCGCCGCCTCCGGTACGGTGTCTTGTTCTGGTTTCGTGTGGCGCGCGCAACAGGGGTCGGGCGGTGGCGCGTTACGTGCAACCGAACGCAGCCAAGAAGGCTCCGTATGATCCGAACATGACACACGGCGTGGTGAAGGGTGATCAGAAACAAACGGGAGAGCGCTGATGGATAAATACGTACGAATGCGTCAGACCATGCGGAAGGACTCGAAAGCGGAATGCCACACTTGTGGGAACACGTGTGGAAGCGGCACCGAGCGTATACTGATTGCTGCGCTGCGTTCGAAAGGTGTGTGTGTGTGTGTGTGTCTCCCGCTTAAAGGTTCGACAAGGAAGACATGGTGCCGGTGGCGGCCGATGGTACAGAGAGGTCCATCCATCGATTCTGTAAGCACTCTCCAGAGGGTGCTCTAGATTCAATCTTCAATGGCAGTGCACTAAGTCTTAGGTAGAATAATGGTTCTGAGTACTTTTTTTTCCTATCCCAGGACTACACTCGTCCTATTTCAAAGGGAAGCGTTGTTGGAAAATAGCTTCTTGTCCTGTAAATAGTTCACTTTACCTTACCGGAGCGTAAATGTGCCGCACGAGCGCTGCAAAATATAAACGGTGGCTTTATGATATTACGGTACTTTATGATAGGGTAGAAATTTATTGAATCAATTCTGTTGGAACAATCGATAATCGGTTTAAGATAAAGAATTACATATAGAATCGTGCTTAAATTGTCAATGTGTGCTAGTTTACTATTCCGGCAGTTCCGTCTGGACTGGTGAAGTATGATTTTTTAAAGTTAAAATCATTAAACATTTGTGTATATATCAAATGGTCTTTAAACTGTTTATGTTTATATTTAACATATGTGACTAGTAAGTATTAACCATGTAATGTTACCATTCAATAACAGAATAATTATAAAACAATTGAAAAACTTTATAAACAACAATAATGAAATCTAAACGGAATCGTTTTACGTTAGTGTTGAATATTGTTTTCACACTCAAAATATGAATGTGAAATCATTGCAATATTTCAATATGTTAGCAAAATTTTATAAACATCGATTAACATCGGTTTGAACTGATTTTCTTCGAATATATGAAGCATGTAGACATATTTGTGCAGAGATTAATAAAAATAGATTCATTTTAAATATTTTAAAAAAACTTGCTTATTTTAGCTTATTATTTTTCTGCTACTATCAGACCATTTAGAGCATAAAACTTTCATATTTCTAGTTATCTCGAATAAAAACAAAGGGTGCTATTGTTATGAAATGCACTATATTCGTCATTTAGTTAAGAGCCAAGACATGGAGTTTAGGTTCACGTGATCTCTGATTGTTGAAGTAAAGTCTCTCTTCTCTTCAATGACTAGCAGTAGACCTGCAGTACATCTGAAAAAAGAAGAAGAAGAATCATTGACTTTTCATGGTTTTATATCGATTTCATTATTCCTCTCGGTTTTCTATGAACAAAACACGAAACTTATCTAGGGAAGCTTAAAAATGTACAATAACTAAACTAATATGCTTGTCATCAAACTAGTTTTCATTATTTTCCAGCAACAATACTCTTGAAATAAAATTTTGTCCAATTCGAATGCCCTTACTAATTAAAGTTCATATCTCTCAAACGCCCAACCTGGAGCATCTGGGACGTGACATCTTTGTCCAAATTCACGAATTGGCCCTTAATTGTTTAATTTGTTTCCCGTTTTCATTTGCTGTAGATTTGCTTTACGTTATCTATTTTAATTATTCGTTTGAGCGTTTTTGGGCCAACAAGATATCTCCTAACCGGCCAACCGATGCCAAACTCATCGCAAACGGGATGTCCTAACCAGCATTTCAGTGCAACCAACCCAACCATATGGTACAAAATAAGTAGTTGTACTTTAGCGCACTAGCATACTATCGTCTCGGGGCACGGACACGATTGCTGGATCGGTTGCTTCGGCATCAAGGGACGGTGTTGTTAAGACACTGGCATTAGCGCAACCGTTACTGGGAGTGTCGCGCTAGTGGACACCAGATCCTCTCCCAGCATCTTGTGGAAGGAATTCAAGAAAAGACAAAAAATACACCGGAACGAAACTCCATCAACCCACGAAACGACCGGCCGGTTTCCTGGTGTGACCAACGTGAACCTGCACTCTGCGTCGTCTATCTTAATTTATTTGTTTCCCCGCTGCAGTTTCATTTCGAACGTTTCGTTCAGCCCTCCCCATTTCTGCGCCGCACGACGAGGCGAAAAGTACAACTAATTTTGCGCGTTCGCAACAATTGCTAACACTTCCCGCTGTACTAATCTTCCCGCAGCTCGTTGGCATGATATTTGTCAGCGGCAAACAAGACAAGACCAGTTCTTCCTGTCGAAGAAGGACCATCCCTTCCCTCCGGTGTTCTTCGTCGGTGAGGTCGAAATTCCGCTGGGACGGTTCCGCTCTCGTCTGCCTTCGTTCTATGTCTCTCACGACCGTTCCCCGTCTCTACAAGTCGACCAGCAAACGATTGCATTGAATGAGAAAGCGGGAAATAGGTTTCTCTTGTCGTTGTCGCTGTTGTTTCCGGTTCTTGGACAAGCAGCAAAAGATGCCGGCCGTAGATAGGACTTCTCCTGGGAGTCAGCATTCCGCAGGATGAATGAATATGCTGAGCATTCTTCGCTCGGCAGTCGGGATCTGGGTATGCGTTACATCGAGCGTGAATAAATCGTGCGAGGTTTTGTACCGGAGACGGTAAATTGCTCATTGTCGAAGTGATGGTGATTGCAGCGTAGATATTGACCATGAAATCAGGACATTCTGAAAACAGTTATAATTTCCGTGTAATGTTTCAAATCTATCGTACCGTCGATATTTGATGTATGGAAGACAGCACCAAACCATATTAGCATTTACATTAAAAACAAGTACGACATAAACATGGGACCACATGGTTTTTTATTTAATTATTTCTATATTTTTACTAGCATAGATACATGTGCAACGTTATGAAGTATGTCCATATGCCTCCATGACAACAAACTTTATTAATTTAAGTGATTTTTTAATTACTTTTTTAAGGTATGGTTGGTGTACAAATTATAATATTTTTTTTATTTTACCAGCTTGCGTTATTTTAGCAACTTTTTTTAATTGTCTGTCATATTTATTTTATTTATTTATTTTCAGGCGGTTTTTTTTATTTATTTGTATATTGTTATGTTTATTTCATTCAATCGTAAGTGCTGTATTAACTCATTGCACGGTTTAGTATTAGTAAAATTTAACTAAATTACCTCGAGTCAGAAACATAACTTTGAATTCGTACAGATTCAAAGCAATTAGGTACAAAAATCAAACGAATATTAGACACGAACATAGATTTTCATCGTTCTACGACTCAAAGACAATTAAGCGTTGGCCATTAGTTTCACCGTTTAATGCACTAATAATCTGAAAAAAATGTTCCAAGCTTCTCCGAAAGGTTAAAGTGAGATAAAATGAGGCAAAAAACAAGTAAACTTTTAAACACACACTAAAACCCGATTCCACGTTTGGCAGCATTCTCAAAACCATTCCGATTCGGCAAACATGGTGCATTTTTTTTCGACAGCATCACCGATCTCACAACAAACGGTCGTCCCGTGTGCGTCGCGCAAGTCAGCTCAAATCACTCAAAGCCGCGGTGATACGGACCGTAAGAGAAGCCGGTGGTGAGTCAGTGGCTGAAATATTTCGCACCCCAAAAGCCAACTTCACCGAGCAAACGCAGCAGTCGTCGGTTTTATGTTTGGCCCATAAACAGCTTTTAATCCTGACTGCTCTTATCGTATTTATTTCCGAATATAAAATATATGCTGTGCTGAGATGTAGCGAGAAAGTACAAAAAAACGGCGCACAGTGCTGTGCTGATCCCTGCGGAGGACATGAAGAAGGAACCTTATGAGTAACGCCAGAAACTGCCGTCATTGGTGGTGGACCGCACACACACATGCAAACACAATAACGGTCTAGCACACGGCCATGCACGGTAGGGGCAGCAGAGAAGGAAACAATGAAAACTCAGCCCACCATGGTACATTTTTCGCTTGTCCGATCGTCCCTTATCCAACGTTTTATGGCACCTTCACTGGCCTATAAAGTATAGTGGGCACGAGCGTCGGGCACCCCAGTGCTTCTCGATGAGTGATCAAAGTCTTCAAAATCGTTGCCAAAAAAGGGATCACGATTGCTCGGAGAGGGGCCTTGTGTTGTCTCTTTAATCTGCTGATAATTTTTAATACTCAATACCCAATGGACAGATCGGTCAATTCTCGTGTGTAAGTTGCCCTTCCCGCGCTATCTCAAACTCAAGCGCATGTAAGGATATCGTTTCAGCCCCTTCCCTCAAACCGGACCACCGGGTTGAGCATTAAACATTTCGATCATAATGTTTGGCTGCTCGTAAAGAAGTAAATCCTGAGTTCGGCCTCACCACATGCTTCAGCGTCCTAAGATGTGTGGAAAGGGAAATCCCATTGAAGAAGAAGAAAAAGATGAAAAACCTTCCCCACACGATGAAATAACGCAGCAAACAGTACGGCTCTCCGATAGCATGCGGGGCCATCAACGACACGGGTGCAGAAAGCAAACATACACCACGGTGGATAAGAGCGAAAAAAAACCGAGCATTATGCAATGAAGACGCAATCTCTATCTCGCTTTTTACTGTTATGTTCGCAAGATACATAAATAATAATACCGAAACCCACGAGAGGGGACCTCTATCGGTTCCGGGGATGGAAGTGGGTGTAAACCGATGGCGTCAACAAGAAAATAAAGGAAGGGACAGGAAAAACGCTGCATCCTAGCCAAGGCACAGGAAATAAATATCCTTTCCTACGCAGTGTGCAAAAAAGCAGAGAGAGAGAGAGAGAGAGAGAGAAAAAGAGTATTTGTGTGTAACCAACTCCCGCAAGCATAAAAAAGAAGCCGATAGCCCGATCTTGACACAACGCTCATAAAATAAATCACACGAATCCTGCTTGTATCTGGCATATGAAAGTCGACTAAACATAAGTCGAGATGTTTCTTGCCCTGCCCGGCACACTCAGTGTCCTCGCATTAAACACCCACCCACACCGGATAGATCAACATGGCGCAACAAAAAAAGTGCAACCCCACTGTAGTTGCAAGAGCCGAGCAAGAGCGGCCCGAACACTCGTTTCACACCTTCCAACACAAGCTGCTGTGTGTGTGTGCTTTGTTCCGCCAGCTTCACCGCGCTTGTACATTTCACTTTGAATTTACAGACGAATAGAAAAGATTTGCTCACAGCCCAGCCCAGCTCCCGGCAGCACAACTGCAGGTACCCCGGACCAGGGTGCGAAGTACTCATAAAACATATTCCATACTTCAAGTGGGCGCTAGTATTTCGCATCCTCACAGTGCGTCCTGCCAGTGTGTGATAGGAGGAGAGAGAAAAGTCTCACCAAGCAGCCGAACACATTTTTCTAGCACCTTGCGCACTTCTACAACCCGGGTGCCCGTGGTAGCCAAAACATGAATATAAACGAGGCAATACAAGGCAACGATTCATCTTACTATGCGTTCATCTTGGCCTCAGACACATTAATATCGTTTGAAACAAAACTGTATCACTAAATAATTTAAAAAATAATTAAATATCGTTGATAAATCGTGAAAAGCTAGCGCTTCTACATAATGTTTGCTGTCTAAGTCAGTTCTGATATTACTTGTTACTGTTTTGACCCACCATGAAAATGAACGAAATTTATGCAAAATCAAAATCGTTTTACAATTATTGACAATTCTTCAAAGACAAAAGAAAGTTTTTAAAAATTATCATAATCGATCTGCTACATTTTAGAAAAAATGTGTCTTTTTGACTTAATTCAAGTTTGTAGTACTAAAATGCTGTCAACATAATTAACTCGGTAATACAATCGTTATATATGTTTCACATTTTTCTTGCAGTTGTTATGAAGCTCTTTTCTTGAACGTAAAAATACTCAAATACCGAAAAAGGCACCCTATTTTGCCATTTATCAATTTACTCCTCAAATTTAAGCTGAAACATACTGTTTTCTATGTTAGAAAATAGAAACGTTTTGGCTAATCCTAGAAAAAGTTCGTTCTGGTGCTATCGGTACTCACTTGAAATCAATTGCATAACAAAAGAAGACAAAAAACCTGTCGAAAAAATAAAACCATAGCTTGTATCGTTTAAAACCATTAGTTCTGAATCATGTGCTTAATACCCCACAATAAACTGAAATTGTTTCACTTAGAAGTGAGCGCTAATAATAACATAGATAAATGGTTTAAGGATGCAAGGAGACACTAACTGCAATAGTTGATCTAAAATTGATACATTTTTATCTTGATTGCATTTTTATTCTCTTCTTGGATCAATTTCGCACCTGATCATTTAATCATTAATTAATTGTCTTTCGTTTCGATGGAGAAGAATAAGTGTACATGCATGATTTGATTTTAATTAGATCCGTATTACATTTCATTAAACGAACATTAAAACGTCAATACCTTTTCCCACAACGCTCATAAAATAAATCACACGAATCCTGCTTGTATCTGGCATATGAAAGTCGACTAAACATAAGTCGAGATGTTTCTTGCCCTGCCCGGCACACTCAGTGTCCTCGCATTAAACACCCACCCACACCGGATAGATCAACATGGCGCAACAAAAAAGTGCAACCCCACTGTAGTTGCAAGAGCCGAGGTGCAAGCTGCTGCCGGGCGTGTGTATTGCTCGCTTGCCTTTTGTCGTTTCCGGGGCACACATTCATCATATTTTTTAGTTCAATATGTTCCTTGAAAGGTAATTTGTGGAAGCCTCCTAGAGGGAATCTTCACTTGCCTATGCATAGCATTGCACAGCCGTCTGAGTGGTTAGCCAAAACATGAATATAAACGAGGCAATACAAGGCAACGATTCATCTTACTATGCGTTCATCTTGGTCTCAGACACATTAATATCGTTTGAAACAAAACTGTATCACTAAATAATTTAAAAAATAATTAAATATCGTTGATAAATCGTGAGAGAGAGAGAGAGAGAGAGAGAGAAAAAGAGTATTTGTGTGTAACCAACTCCCGCAAGCATAAAAAAGAAGCCGATAGCCCGATCTTGAATGGATCGTCTTATGATCCTGTAAAGGACTGGTTCCACTCCTTTTGTCCTCGGTCTTCATTTTTTTCACAAAACGATTGAAGAAATGGGATCAACTTCGGGACGCAGACTTCTTGCGATGAAATTTCCCAACAGACACCGCCTGTGGAATGCATACGTACCACACGAACATATACATTTTTCTGGAAATATGCAAACCTGCGGCGAGGCAGCTAAAACATGTTATAAATTATTTCCTACACATGCACTACCCCCACATGGGCAGAGAGTTACGGGGATATATTCATATTCCTTCGAGTGCGGTACACTTTTGTTGGCGTACGTACTTATCGCCCTTCTCCACAGTAGCTTGCAAATCTATGCAGAAAGTCCATGCATCTCCTCGCCTGTACATCTGTCTTTTTAATTCTCTTTGAACCGTAGGTGCAAGCTGCTGCCGGGCGTGTGTATTGCTCGCTTGCCTTTTGTCGTTTCCGGGGCACACATTCATCATATTTTTTAGTTCAATATGTTCCTTGAAAGGTAATTTGTGGAAGCCTCCTAGAGGGAATCTTCACTTGCCTATGCATAGCATTGCACCGCCGACTGAGTGGTTAGCCAAAACATGAATATAAACGAGGCAATACAAGGCAACGATTCATCTTACTATGCGTTCATCTTGGTCTCAGACACATTAATATCGTTTGAAACAAAACTGTATCACTAAATAATTTAAAAAATAATTAAATATCGTTGATAAATCGTGAAAAGCTAGCGCTTCTACATAATGTTTGCTGTCTAAGTCAGTTCTGATATTACTTGTTACTGTTTTGACCCACCATGAAAATGAACGAAATTTATGCAAAATCAAAATCGTTTTACAATTATTGACAATTCTTCAAAGACAAAAGAAAGTTTTTAAAAATTATCATAATCGATCTGCTACATTTTAGAAAAAATGTGTCTTTTTGACTTAATTCAAGTTTGTAGTACTAAAATGCTGTCAACATAATTAACTCGGTAATACAATCGTTATATATGTTTCACATTTTTCTTGCAGTTGTTATGAAGCTCTTTTCTTGAACGTAAAAATACTCAAATACCGAAAAAGGCACCCTATTTTGCCATTTATCAATTTACTCCTCAAATTTAAGCTGAAACATACTGTTTTCTATGTTAGAAAATAGAAACGTTTTGGCTAATCCTAGAAAAAGTTCGTTCTGGTGCTATCGGTACTCACTTGAAATCAATTGCATAACAAAAGAAGACAAAAAACCTGTCGAAAAAATAAAACCATAGCTTGTATCGTTTAAAACCATTAGTTCTGAATCATGTGCTTAATACCCCACAATAAACTGAAATTGTTTCACTTAGAAGTGAGCGCTAATAATAACATAGATAAATGGTTTAAGGATGCAAGGAGACACTAACTGCAATAGTTGAAAAAAAAACCGAGCATTATGCAATGAAGACGCAATCTCTATCTCGCTTTTTACTGTTATGTTCGCAAGATACATAAATAATAATACCGAAACCCACGAGAGGGGACCTCTATCGGTTCCGGGGATGGAAGTGGGTGTAAACCGATGGCGTCAACAAGAAAATAAAGGAAGGGACAGGAAAAACGCTGCATCCTAGCCAAGGCACAGGAAATAAATATCCTTTCCTACGCAGTGTGCAAAAAAGCAGAGAGAGAGAGAGAGAGAGAGAGAAAAATATAATAATAAAACTTGACATTTGACCTCCGTTTTCCCATCGTTTACAAACCACCGGGCACAACGTTCATCAAACGAGCTGGCAGTGCATTTCCCATTTTCCTACTCCTTCCTCCGCAACCTTGTCAATCAGCACTGCCACGTCCAGTCCCGGACCATTCGACCAGTCCCGGCTCGACAGGCGATGAGATCGTCTTCTGCGATGAGGATGTCTTCCGAGGCGATGTGTATTTGTTTCGCCCCTGCCGTCCCGTCGCACCGACGTAATGGTGTTTGTCGAAAGAATGGTGTTTCCACCTTTCCAAACCAAACAGGCCGCTGTTACACTCCGCCCCAACGCACCGGGGGCTCCGGAACACGTCGGATTCGGAAAATGCCGGTTAACGAGTACATCAAACGGCCGATCAGGGCCGGCTCGATAGCGAAGCGATAAAAGCATCCCCTCCCATCGTGATCGGGAAGATCGTCCCGACCGGTCGCCGCCCCGGATGCCAGAAGCATTTTCATTGATAATTTACCGTAAAATGCATCCCACATACCTTTCGGCAAACAATTCCGATTTCGAAACGTCCGTGTATCCTTTAACTCCCCCTCGGCATGCTCATCTTCCTTCTGGTGCACCGCAAAGGTAATCGATTCGTCCGGAGGGGCTTATCGCTCGCCTGAACGAGGTAGCTTCGGAATTGGTTTCGGTTCCACCTGTTCCTCGCACACACACACACGCACACATACAGGAACACACATTTCAGCCAGTGTTACCTCGGTGGGAGGAAGGAGAAAACATTCCGCCCTGGGAGCAACACGGAACTTATCTTCTAATGGGTTCCGATTCTAAATTAGGGCTTCGCCGACTTGGAGTTTACGATCCCGTTGGCAACGTACGGTGGTTTTCGCCGCACACAATCCACGCCCGGAAGGTGGATTGCTGGGAACTTTCTTTCACGTTCACGTGTGCTGGTACGTGCCTATCTGCACGTACCCCAGCTGGTCGTCCTTGTTGTTTGCTCGAATGCACGAGAGCGTTGCTTCCGTTTTCGGATAGCGAAAACGTTCCACACATAAAATCAAAGCAGCCCGGGCAGTCCTGGGCAGGAGTGAGACAAGTAAGAAACGTTCGCGCGTACGCGTGCAACCGCCTGCCAAATCTGGTTCTGGTAGAGCATTCTCGATTACCCCACGGGCGGATTGTGCGTTACAGCTAGTGTGATCGAATTTTGGTCCGCTTTGCGAAAGATCGCGAAAAAAAAGAGTGCTGCTCTTTTTACCTTTTCTAATGGTTTTATGACATAATGTTGCAGCACATCACAGCTACCACGCTAGCCGCCATGTTCAGAGAGGCGACTCAATTACGCCTTCCGGTCCGGTTTTCTTTTTTACACATTCACATGGCCTTCTAGGGGCATACAGAACTATGGAGTAACTTAGAACAAAATCATCTTTAAATAAAAACAGTGCCGAAAAGCAATCTTGCATGCTGTTCATCGGAATAAAAGCTCCTGGGTATTTTCTATTGGCAGACTCTAAAACTCAAACACAAATATAATAATAAAACTTGACATTTGACCTCCGTTTTCCCATCGTTTACAAACCACCGGGCACAACGTTCATCAAACGAGATCTTGCCCTGCCCGGCACACTCAGTGTCCTCGCATTAAACACCCACCCACACCGGATAGATCAACATGGCGCAACAAAAAAGTGCAACCCCACTGTAGTTGCAAGAGCCGAGCAAGAGCGGCCCGAACACTCGTTTCACACCTTCCAACACTGGCTGCTGTGTGTGTGTGCTTTGTTCCGCCAGCTTCACCGTGCTTGTACATTTCACTTTGAATTACCAGACGAATAGAAAAGATTTGCTCACAGCCCAGCCCAGCTCCCGGCAGCACAACTGCAGGTACCCCGGACCAGGGTGCGAAGTACTCATAAAACATATTCCATACTTCAAGTGGGCGCTAGTATTTCGCATCCTCAAAATGCGTCCTGCCAGTGTGTGATAGGAGGAGAGAGAAAAGTCTCACCAAGCAGCCGAACACATTTTTCTAGCACCTTGCGCACTTCTACAACCCGGGTGCCCGTGGAAAAAGGAGAAAATAAAGCTAAACCCATACAAAACACACTCCGAACCTGCATCACCGACTGCTTTGATCCGGGGGGATTCGTTTTTTCGTCCTGTTCCTCTTCCACCAGGGCTTCCCGTGCCACGTCCCACCGTTTGGCCCACACGGGCGAAAGCTTTTATTTATGATATAAATGATTTTTATGGCACTTTTTTCGCACCAATCATTTTTATGTTCTCACCGCCTCACACCAACCGGGAACAGTCAGCTTTTTAATGTTGTTTCTTTGCAACCGAAAAACAACCCTACCCGGCGTACAGGGTTTATGGGCGACTTTATATCTTCTATTTTGTTTAAAACTGTGCACATGCTTTCGACGTGGGGGAATGGCTTTCTTTGACTGGTTCGTGAATTTACTCGCTAGCTAGTTAGCCAACCTGCTCCAATGTGCTCTTTTTGCTTAAGCGCTCCTTGCACATCGCAAAAAGAACATCGACACATCAGTTGATCGATTTCGTCGGTTTATTTTGTCTTAGAAAATCCTTTCACCGGGAGTGCTGCTCTTTTTACCTTTTCTAATGGTTTTATGACATAATGTTGCAGCACATCACAGCTACCACGCTAGCCGCCATGCTCAGAGAGGCGACTCAATTACGCCTTCCGGTCCGGTTTTCTTTTTTACACATTCACATGGCCTTCTAAGGGCATACATAACTATGGAGTAGCTTAGAACAAAATCATCTTTAAAAAAAAACAGTGCCGAAAAACAATCTTGAATGCTGTTCATCGGAATAAAAGCTCCTGGGTATTTTAGATTGGCCGGCTCTAAAACTCAAACAAAAATATAATAATAAAACTTGACATTTGACCTCCGTTTTCCCATCGTTTACAAACCACCGGGCACAACGTTCATCAAACGAGCTGGCAGTGCATTTCCCATTTTCCTACTCCTTCCTCCGCAACCTTGTCAATCAGCACTGCCACGTCCAGTCCCGGACCATTCGACCAGTCCCGGCTCGACAGGCGATGAGATCGTCTTCTGCGATGAGGATGTCTTCCGAGGCGATGTGTATTTGTTTCGCCCCTGCCGTCCCGTCGCACCGACGTAATGGTGTTTGTCGAAAGAATGGTGTTTCCACCTTTCCAAACCAAACAGGCCGCTGTTACACTCCGCCCCAACGCACCGGGGGCTCCGGAACACGTCGGATTCGGAAAATGCCGGTTAACGAGTACATCAAACGGCCGATCAGGGCCGGCTCGATAGCGAAGCGATAAAAGCATCCCCTCCCATCGTGATCGGGAAGATCGTCCCGACCGGTCGCCGCCCCGGATGCCAGAAGCATTTTCATTGATAATTTACCGTAAAATGCATCCCACATACCTTTCGGCAAACAATTCCGATTTCGAAACGTCCGTGTATCCTTTAACTCCCCCTCGGCATGCTCATCTTCCTTCTGGTGCACCGCAAAGGTAATCGATTCGTCCGGAGGGGCTTATCGCTCGCCTGAACGAGGTAGCTTCGGAATTGGTTTCGGTTCCACCTGTTCCTCGCACACACACACACGCACACATACAGGAACACACATTTCAGCCAGTGTTACCTCGGTGGGAGGAAGGAGAAAACATTCCGCCCTGGGAGCAACACGGAACTTATCTTCTAATGGGTTCCGATTCTAAATTAGGGCTTCGCCGACTTGGAGTTTACGATCCCGTTGGCAACGTACGGTGGTTTTCGCCGCACACAATCCACGCCCGGAAGGTGGATTGCTGGGAACTTTCTTTCACGTTCACGTGTGCTGGTACGTGCCTATCTGCACGTACCCCAGCTGGTCGTCCTTGTTGTTTGCTCGAATGCACGAGAGCGTTGCTTCCGTTTTCGGATAGCGAAAACGTTCCACACATAAAATCAAAGCAGCCCGGGCAGTCCTGGGCAGGAGTGAGACAAGTAAGAAACGTTCGCGCGTACGCGTGCAACCGCCTGCCAAATCTGGTTCTGGTAGAGCATTCTCGATTACCCCACGGGCGGATTGTGCGTTACAGCTAGTGTGATCGAATTTTGGTCCGCTTTGCGAAAGATCGCGAAAAAAATTGCACAAAAATGTGTACAGTGAAGTACTTAGGACATGGATATCAGGAATGCTAAAGGATGCATTAGGATGTATTTACAATAGCAATCCAAGGTTCAACTTTCCAGTTATCTAATTGCATAATCATCCAGCCGCATTTTATTTTAATTCACAACAGCAATGTGTTATCTGAATTCACGACTTAAGTTTGTACCATCGTGGATCTTTTTGACCATAGCGTTTTTAAAGCTCAAGCCGTAATAATATTTA